>OMNW01009516.1:20005-56747 GCA_900303245.1 Selene dorsalis
CTAAGCTTTTTTTCATTGAACTTTGTTATTAGTGATGTTTTGGTTGACTATCGTTCATTTTATTTACTATTTTTTTATTTACTTTATTACTTAACTGATGATTATTTTGTCATAACTTCATTTTTTTTGACATACTGTAACTCCCCAGCACTCAAAATATCAAAGCAAATAAGATCTCCAGGTTGCTCGCTGTGTGTCACAGTCCTGATTGGCTTAAACCCAAACATTTTAGTCACTAATTCAAAATATTAATTATGGCCACAAGTGGCATCAGTGAACACAAAGCTGCTGAACAGCTGATGAGCGTCATCTGATTTAACATGGAGTTCACTGACTTTAATCACCCCCTTACCATCTGCCTCAGAGTGATAATTTGTTTCTTGACGTCACCAAGGAGCTCGCTTTCTCTCTGGTGATTTCGTCTTTTCAGCATTCTTCCTCTAACGGCTTTTATGAATGCCTTAGCGACTGAGATGTTAAGGTTGTCTCCGGTAGCCACTGATAACTCTGACGCATAGTATAACGGCTGTGCATTACCACTGGGATATGGCATGAGCACACTAGATAGAAATCTGGCATTACCAGTCAGCACATTCACAAAGAATTAGACAGTGAGTGACAACATAAACTAAACTAAGAGGAAATAAATTATTAAATAGAGTATAGACGACTGTCACCTGATCAAAGCACCTTCTAAACATCTGTCCATGATGACTGATAACTCAATGATCTGAATATAATGACAAAGATAAACCAGGGGGGCAGACAGCAGCAGTCATCCATCCAAATTGCGACCGTATTCATATTCAGAAACCTCCAAAGGCGGTTTTGGTTAAATCAGGCGCACGCACACACACACTTGCTCTCACACACACTTAATCAGGCAGATTTGATTGAAGGACTATTGAGAGAGGGAAGTGTGCACAGACGTGTGGAGTTGAGACGGACCATGACGATGACTTGTGCTCAGTGTGTTGAACTGATGTGATGAGACATTTGTTCTGTAGTTACATAAGTGGACACAAATGTTTGTACTGACTGACGAAGCTTCAATCTCTTTTTTTCCAACATTCAATCTGATGCCTTTCAGTTGATCTGTGGACACCGAGCACAATCCATATACACAGTGCAAAGCAACATAAGTGAACAAAAGCCAATCATTAGTGTGACGTATCATGTATATTACCCAACGTACTGCTTGTATTGACACAGTAAGGGCAGATATTGATCTTATAGATAATAGAAAAACTACAGGACAATCTGAGGACACTGACAAAAGCAATATAAATAGCTAATGTTTATTTTTCAGGATTAGAGACTTTAAATGGCAACCAGTAATCAAACATGCTTCAACATCTCAAGGCAACCATCCTGAACTCTGACCCCAGAGGAAATCGCTGGAGATTAGTGTCACTCAGTATCCGATTCGAGTCTGTCTGTGGCGTGTGATAGTATCTTCACGATAACCCCCAGTCAGGCATTTCTATTGGCAGGGAAATGGTCTCTCTATGACCTTGAGAGAGGAGGAGACATATTTTATTTCTCAATTCCTCTCTGTGACTGCATGCAAGATTGTTGATTTTCTGATTTTTAGCAATCAAGCGTGGCAGGTATTCAGAGCCAATGGCTAAACGATGAAAGAAAACCAAACTTAGAAACTATGCTGGCTTGTATAAGTCAATACTGCTGGGTATTTTCATGACTGAATTTTGAGGATTTGATGATGAAGAAGTACCGGCTATGTATTGCACTGTCTGCAGAGAGTTCCCAGCTAAAGCCCATAAAAATGGATCCTTTTAAAATGAAGTAAAATCTCATTGGAGGAGCCAGCTATCTGTTAAAAATGTTGTCCAGGTTGATGTTTTTGGCCATTGAAGGCCCTTAAGTTCAAGATTTCAACTGTGAACGGGCATTATAGAAAATACAATGTCTGAACAGGTGGCTCACCTGTTCAGACAGGGCACGGAGGGTGTAACTGCTACTGGTCAAATAATGTGAAACTGCATTCAATTTCACATATCTGCACTGATTGCCATTTAAATGTAATGAGAAATAAGAAGAAGAAGAATTTAGATGGGGCAAGTAGATTTGAGAAGTACTTGCCCAGCAGGGCAAGTAGGAAAAAACTTTAACATCGGACCTTGAATTGGTACACTCAGGAGAAAAAAAAGGTGGGTTTGTGTGTACTTAATTTTAACAAAGCTTAATTATGGCTGTGTGCATATGTGGGTTTCCCTTGGCAATATGTAGGTCATTTTAGGAGACAAGGAAAAAGCCCATTTGCTAGCAGTCAGGCCATTCACACACCACATTTGCCCTCATTCAGCTGTGTTGCAATCAAAGCCAACCAAAGCCATCTGCCACCCCGCACCATGCTGTGGCACAGGTAGGACTGAACACATCCAGGCTTATCATTTACTCCCAGACCGTCAGGGAACCTCTGTTTTCAGAATTTCCCATTTCTTCAACCTGTTTCTTGTGCAGTGCGTCAAACATAATAGTTATCTATTTTATTTACAGCGACTGACTGGCAAGGAGCATCATATTTTGTGAAAGAGTGGCGCAAGGCATGGTTTTGAATGTGAGCAGCATTTGTCACATTTCTGTGCAGAATTGAACCTCAGGACATGTATGAGCAAGACGACTTCTGCATCCATGTGTGTTAGGCAAAAGCTTGATAGATTGGACTTTGAGATGTGTATGATTCTGCTACTGCTATCAATCAAAGAGGTTTTCTGAGTGAAAGGAGGGATTTTCAAAAGCCTCACTTTATTGGCCAGATTATTACTGGATGTGCTAATGGACTGCAGCCCCAGAGGTAGGATTTGGAGTTAAGTAGCAGAGAAAATGGAAAAGCTAGTTTTGATCGTGGGCAGTAAAGAACATACTATTAGTTGTTGTTTTCAGTGACAGATGTTTGCTCATTGTAGAGCTAAATTAATGAGTTGATTGACAGAAAATCAAACAATGATAGTCAGTTAATCGAATGCCTGTGAACACAGTTGCTGAACAATGAACTGAATAACCTTTAGATTTGGACTTTTGGCTGAACAAAACAAATCATATTTTCCATTTCATATATCAAATAATCTATCAAGAAAATGAAAACATAATTGTTGATTGTAGCTACAGTGACATTTGTATTTATTTAACAAACGAAAGCTGTATTGAAGGAACACTGTGTTTCAAACAGAATCCAACACAATATGTATTGTCCAAGATTGTGTTGGATATGTAAAGAGAAAAGCCAACAAGAGATTATTTTAGGCGGCAAGTAAGGCATGGCTGAGTTTGTGCTCAAAAAGAGAATTAAAACCAGTAGAACAAAGGGATGTTCAGTGGAGAGTGAACAAGAGCCGATCAAAGACAAAAGAAATAAGGCGATGATTAAGATTAAGTCACACTCTGCTCGCAGTGTGACAAATTATCCAAGCCTGATCTCATTTTTTAGAAATGAAAATGAAAAACCTGCACATTTATTTTTAAGATGCCCCATAATACAGGCTGGTGTTGTAAATTTTAAAACCTCAGTGTTGGTTACATTACATGCTACAAAAGAAACACGTTAAAGATTGTGTGATATAGAAAATAGTTTCTAAAATTACAACATTCAACAGACTATTCATGTCCACAGATATTTGGTTGATTTTAGTGGAATAATACATATTTATGCTACAAATAACAATGTAAAGTAACATCTCTCACACTTTATTTGACCTGAATTGAAAAGTAGTTTTAAAATCCTGCAGACTCTACCTTTAAACTGATAAATGTAAAAATATGCACATTAGTTATTTACCGAGTCCTTCGGAAAAGAAAACAGTAATACTAACAGACACAGATTTATGTATCTATAACATCATGATACATGTGCACACACACACACACACGCACACAAGCTAAGGATAACAGCTGAGCAGGCAGATGTCCAGACAGCTGTGGATACAAAAAGTGTTTTGAGGAATCTTTCTTTAAAACCAAGCCAGGCTTGAGACAGCAGATTATGGTCTTTATAAAGTGAAAACAATGATGATTAAGAATAATATTGATATTCATCTCTCTTGGCTTCAGGTTAGTCTCACCATTTCTTTGCATAGATATGACAGAAATTAAATTGATGTAAAAATTCCTAATAATTCCCGCCAATGGACAAGTGCTACTCAAACTCAAACAGTTTTTGAAATGCACATAATTCCACTTGGATGGAAAATGGGTCATTTCCCCAACTGCTGGAGCTTACCTTTGAGTGGGCCAATTTGCCAGTATCAATTATTAAAGGCTGCACCTCTCTCCTTTCAAATTTCAGTGGTTCACTTCAGAGTGCGTGAACAGGCCCGCAGAGACAAAAATCCAGTCTGTCTGCAGTTTTTCGAGCAAGTGCCACTGAAACGAAATAAGATGTTGGAGTGATGCACGATTTAAAGCACAGTGATACAAACAGACCTCATCTGCTGAGATATCTACTCAATCCTCTATCCTCTGTCCTCACAAAGCCCTCATTGAGTAATTGGCTTTCTCTTGGCATGAAGGTGTCCAATCTAAATGGTAATTTTGAAGGCCCTCCTCCCATCGCTGGTGGTAATGTTTGTTTACCGAACGACAGTTACTCTATAGGAAAATTAGAGTTGTAATGAGGAGGCAGGGGTCTATGTGATGACCATGAGACAATATATGTGAAATCTGACAACTTGGCACGACAGCGTATTGCCTCCAACCAAAAAGAAAAGATACAGTTTAAATTAAAATATCTACTTGTTTTTCCCACTATCTTTTTCGTCAGTGCAGCTCTCTCTCTGTGCAGCCTTTTCTTTATTACCTGTGTTTTCCCCAGGTGCTTTGGTTTCGCCCCTCATTCAAAACACATGGAAGGCAGGTATATTGCAGTCTGTAGCGTGTCCATAGCTTTCTTTGCATTACCCCTGACGTATGTGACCTGTCCAAAGTGTTTCCCTGTCCTCCTCTAACTAGAGGCTGGGAGAGCACCCAGTCCACGTAGAACTTGAACGGAGCTAATGGATTAAAGACAGACAGTAAATCAAAGTATTAGAGAGGAAATGAGGAATTGAGCGGAAAGATTTCTCCTCTGAGTTTTGATTCTTTCTGCTATGTTACAGTGTTCCTCCAAAAATGATGAATACACTTTCTCATGCAGTTTTAATGCATTGTAATAATTTCAATATACTGCCACTTAGTGCAACCTTTTCCTCCTTGCACACAATGAAATGTCTCAGATGTGTTCTCCATTTAAAAAATCTACATCTGGGAAAATAAGCGTTTGTCATGCCCTCTTTATTATTTCTGCTTTATTATTTATAGCTTTTTGACCTTTCTGGGTCTGTACATTTAATTTCTTTATCTTAACTTTTGACACCATGTCCAGAATAAAAAGTGAGAAAAAGAAAGGGAAGTAGAAAGAAAGCAACTAGATTTTTAGGGTCCATTTTTTTTTTTGGAACACTGGGTAAAAATATAGTTCATAGTTCCATTTTTTTACTGGTTATCTTGCGAGATGATTCTATGATGACTTGGTGGTTTAGTAGTGAGGCAGAGCAGGAAAAGGATGCACATGAGAATTAGAGACGATACTATACCAAATGGTCATCGCAGGTACTCGATCTGCCACAATCAGGATTTTATGGGTACAGGCTTAAGGGATTAATAATGCTGCATTCAATTACTTCTAACAGTTAAGCTACTGCTGCCAAACCGGCAGTGCATTGTTTTGTATGTACTCACATTAGTTTCTGGTCAGTGTAAATAAAATTGCCTTGCCTTGCCTTGCTTTGTCGTGGATTCTTCACTTCTAAGACTCACACATTACTAATTTAACCAAAAAAAAAAACAAAACAAAAAAAACCCATTGGCTTGCACAGAATAGTTTTGACGATGTCTGATGGGACACACTTTGCAGCCGACAATTTAATCAATTTCACCACAATGGATCAACATGCGTCATGGTGCTGTGTTGTGCTGAGGCACTTTTCAATTTAGAGGCTGTCTTGATGATTTCAAAGCGCTGCTGCGATTTAATCACCTGAAAAGGAAGTTTTCGGCATGCAGTTGAGATGTTTTGAATGACAGATCTGGGAACAATAAGACAATGAGGTCAGCAGAGACTGCTAAATGGCAAGAAGAAAAAATGTTAATTTCGCAGCTAATACCGGGCGTATCTAAAAGATTTACGCCTCTGTAAATACAGGCAACAAAAGCAAGATGTGGCTATCCTTGAAACAACTCTCTGACTTTAAAGAGAAGAACTTGCCTTATTGTGAATGCATGAGCAAGACTCAACCTGTGTCTCTCCCTAAGAAGCCTCCATATGCTACACCGCGGCAGGCAGGCTTCAAGCGATTTCCTGACAGGTCAGGGAAACTGAGAAAGAAAGTGAGTGAACAAGGAAAATGACTTTGGAGAGAGTGTGTTGTGTGGACAACATGGATGAAAAATAGACCGCTAAAGTTTAATCTCAAAAGAACGGATGCTCGTAAACACACATACACTGCTCATTTATAGCGAAGGAGGATGTAGTTAATCAGTCATTCATGTTGCCAACTGCATCTGTTCATAACGAAACACAAGTTGCGCCTTCGGTCTTTGCATTCTAAGAAAATTAGTAAAATACTCATGAAGCCAAAAGACAAGCAAAACGAGAAAGGACTTCCTGGCACTGACAATGACAAAATTAAGATAAATAAACAACGATTACACATTCATACCAGTTTCATGCAGACAAAAGGTCCAAAACTGAAATCAGAGCCAGTGACAAAAGGAGTCACTACTCATATTTAATTCAACATACTTGGCCTCAGGTACAGTATAAGCACCCCCCCCCACACACACACACACATTTTCTTTCCACTTGTCATCTTTTATTGATTAACAACTCAGCTTACATTTCCATGATATATTTGGGTGCAGAGGCTTTATCTACCAAACAACGACCCAAAGTATCTGAGGTGATATTCACAGTGATGCAGGCCCATGCCCCAACATCCATAATCACTTCTACAACGTCCTACAGTATATGCATACCCAGCTGGTGTATGCCAACATAAAGCCATCTGCCCATGCATAATTCCCAGATTCCTTATTGTTGGCTACACAAACATTACCATACATTGCCAGAACGTCTTTGAATAATGCAAACCTGAAGGCTATGCATGATGGATCCATATTTCATTGATTTCCCATTGAAGACTATGAGAAGTACAGCTGGATCCATTAGTCACTGCATATATATTCCTGCTTACGTGTCACAAGGTCAGGTCAGTTTATATTATTCCATTGTCACTGAGAGGCTTTTTGCTGTAGGTTGTATGACACCGGTGAACTTTAGCGTACATACTACAGATGCAATCACAGGAGCAGTAAGGCATCATGCCTTACTGTCTTGTGATTGCATCTGTAGTATGTGCTGCTTTTGGAAAGAGATGTACAGTAAGAGCTTATTTGATTCAACATGTAAGGATATTCATGACAGTAAAGCTATATATTTTTTGTGCAGATAAAACGCCAACACTTACTCTGTAGGTTGGCAGATAAAGTCGGCAAAGGCAGTAGTAGCAGTGACCTTGGGAAGCAATGCCTGAGCATTTTGTACGACACATTCAGGTGTAACGTGGTTCATATTATGCAGATACGTTAACTTGAGTAACTGCAGCATATCTATTCATTTGTGACATTTAAATCTGAATGACCTTTAACGGGTTGGACAGTTTATAACTGAAATACTTCATGCCATTATTCTTGCTTAGCCTGGATTCTGTTTTGGGTTTTCACTGTCATAGCAGCATCTACCATTGTGAAAATGAAATGGCCTTTCCTTGTGCATGTGAAAGGAATCTCAGAGAAGTATGCACAAGTGTTTCATATCAGCTACAGGAAGCTGCAGAGGACTAGATGATTAGCGACAGTGATGAGCTGACTTCACTGTCCTACTCACATCTATGGACATCTTAGATGAAGCTGATTGTCCAGTGAGAGACACATATCAGCTGTGATGCGAGTTTCATCCCCTGCATTACAGTTTAAAACCAAGGTCATGTGACATAAGTCCTTAGACGACAAAGACCTGATCAGTGTCATGTAGCTACCGTGCTGCTATAATACTGTTCATACTTGGAGCATGCGGTGTAAATCCCACCAAGATTTGCTCCTTAGACTAAACTACATCCAGACCTTCTGGCCTCTGCATTATTCAACCACAAAATGGAAAGACAATGAAGACTAGATGGGGAAGTCTGGCGGCTATAAATGAACATCCATCTTATCCAGTCTATCATTTGATCCAGCGGATGTTGCAATTATGCTCTGAACAGTCAGTATATTTAATTTGGGTGTTTTGGTGGAGTCAGGTGACTGGCTTCGAATATGCGGTGTTCTAATAATCCAGCTGGTGGAAGGCTACTCCCGAAATCGTACTCTGTGTCTCCTGCAGATCTGTGGTGTGGGAGAACTGCAGGAAGGGTTTTAGATGTCTGTGGGTTTGATGTTATGACAGTATGATTGATTTTTATACACACTGGGAACGGATAAATTTCCAGATGAAATAGGCTTTTGATGAGAGGTTTTTCCCCAATCCTCTGCCTCTGGACCACGGCTAATGTGGCAACTGATCAGCTACATTTTCTGTCTGGTAGTTCAGGAGCTGGAGGATATGATCCTAATGAATCTTCAGCAGGAATGTGATCTTCACCATCTGTAGATGTAGATAGCAGTATGAGATGTGAATTGAGAAAAATGTTTATGGTGCATTGCACAACATCTCAGATGTATATTGCTGCAATAATGATATTTTGTTTAGTCTCCACTGTGATGCACGATGACCATGAAATGGTCAAAAATAATAACGAAGTAAACTAATATTCACTAAATCCACCACTCTTCATAGTTGCTATATGAATTAATTTAATGTTTGGCATCATTACAGTAGCAACTGGCTCAAGGACTTAAACCTACTTGCCCAAAAACTACTGCAGTAAACACTATCTTTTAAGGTGACAATCAGGTAAAAGTCACCTTAAATTAGGTCATCTAAGGTTTACAAATAACTTTAAATTTAATCATAAAATTGAAATGTAACATCAGAACATTGTTGACAATTGCGGTTGTTCTAATTTTGGAACTTTTTAGAATTGAGTTTCCACCAAAATGTGCAAACTGACAAAATCCAGTCAGACTCCTCTCTCAGACTCTAACAGAGCAAAGTGAAAACAAGCCTCTGATTGCTAGAATTCATGTTGAACAAATAATCATACACCATGCTGAAATGGCACACAAAAATCACAGGTCAGGTAAATGATTCCATTACTGGTGCCTGATGACATTTTTTCTAAATTACCAACAATCCCGCAGGAACTAGATGGAACCCTCCCTGCTCGACAAAGTGACCTGTATCTAGTTCTGTGCTCGATGATGTGTTTACTGTAGGTTTACATCAAAGGTCAAAATCAAAACACTTCTACATTTCAGCTCTGGAAAATAACACGTAACATTAAATCTTACATTAAATCAGAACAATGATATCCCACGTTACTATTTATTCACTGAGTGTAAAATTCAGCTCCTCTGCTTTGTCAGCATTGTGTGGTTGTAGATTGATCAGGATTGATCGACAGTGGCCTGGAAACATGAGAACAGGCCTCAGTCAAGGTGTATGGTATGTAACTTCCCCTTTTTCCCACATAACTCTGCCCACTTTAAACCAGCGAGAAATGGATTGAGAGAGTTTTGTGTACAAACAAAAACACAACACAGAAATCTCAAGTACGGAATAAATCCATTCAGACTCTGGAAGACATTTTGTTGCATTGATGAACGACCCCTTAAGTCATAACATGAAGCTAACTGAGAAAAGAAGTTTTTAGGGCTTTTAAATCCTATTTCACATTCATAATGTAGATTAACGATTTAATCAAAGCACTGCTCAGGCTCAATGGTGACAATTAATACCATCATAGACCTTTAAATTGAGGAAAGTGCAGTAATCGAGTGCCCTAGTTTTTACCAATTCAAACAGAAGCAATTTCTGTTGAGCCTGGTTTTAATTACAGCATTGGCCACATAGCAAAACTGCTTATTAATAACTCTGTTTATGCAAAGAATAGAATCCTCTCTTTCATTTCTCGTTAAAAAGCAAGTTACCTCATCTTTTACCAGATAATATTATTTCCTGGACCTTCAGTAAATTATGGTCATATGCTTACAAGTCATATCTCAAAAGCAACAGGAGTACATATCAGTGGCAGACTCGTATAGACTCTGTTTGACCTTCGTATAATGAGGACAGTATCTGCAGGTGGCTCACCCACGTTTGTCATCATGCTGTTAAGCTCTGTGCACACGTGCTCACTCAGCGCAACTTCTTAATAGTTTAACAAAGCTTGACGCGTTCATTCAGCCATTAAGTTAAACCCAGGGAATCTCCAGAGACTTTCCTGGTCATCAGAGACCTTGGTAATGTTTCTGAGCACTGGGGGACCTCCTGGCATGTCCCAAAGTAGCTTCTAATGAAGAAGGGAAAGAGCCGAAGAAGAGGGATGTCAGGAGAGCAGAGTGAAGGGAGGAAGAAGGGAACGAGGAGCAAGGACAGAAGAAGGAGGAGGATCCTGGAGAGATGAGCACAACAGACAAGGACAACAAACACAGAAGAGGAGGGTAAAAGGAACAAATGCCAGAGGGAAAGTGTTTATCTGGATGTCACACAAGGGAAAGGGATGGGAGGCAGGGATTAGACAGACAAATCATGTCATTCACAAAACAGAAGCTTTACAGAGACACACGGAGCCAGTAATGTGAATTTGGATTGCTGGCTTTAACTGCTTCAGAACTGCATGAAACAATAAACTGTCACATTACTCTGAATGCCTTTGTTGTGGACTGAAAGACAGCACATTAATTTTGCATCTGAACATAAAGAAGCAGTCCCCGTTCTTTAGTTTGCAAATAATTTAATCAATACCATTTAGAAAAACTTGTGTGAATAAATATTAAGTATACTTTCAGGGAAAAATCACTCCAAAGTTTAAAGTTAAAACAGTGCAAACACACAAAATTCAAGGTAATTTAGTGAGCCCAAGGGCAGCAATTATCACTTCTGTGTGATGACATAATCTAGGCAAGTTTTAGATCTCTCAGATTTCCTTTCATCCCAGTTGATCCTCATATTGCTTACGGAAACAGTCTCCCACAGGAAAGAATTCCCAGCAACGCTCCTGGTACATTTTCCACACATAGGATTCCTGGCAAAGTCAACAGAGCGGTAATAAATCTTTAACTCATTAACAACGCCACACTTACCCATTCTAAAACTGTGAGCTCACTGGACACTGAGTAAAATAACACTGTCCACACAGAACACATTGAAATTTTACGTCTTGTTTGTCTGGACCAGTGCAGAAACATTCTCTGCGTTCCACCTCGCAGCTCTCTCATTAATCTACACCTAAGGAAAATACCAAACTGAAAGAATATGCTTAGACGAATCCCAGGACCCATCTCAATTTGAAAATAGCACCCAATTGTGCAAAATGTTACAGGCTGAGAAAAATATTGAAAAATTTCTTCCTTTTATCAGCATGCTGTGCCGCAAAGATAAATCCAAGTCATTCTAAATGAGAGTGGAGTGAGTGATCTGTTTTTACATTACACTGTGCAGTATTCAGAATTAAACACATCTATTCTAACACTAAGCACAATAAATGTCAGAGGAGAAGGACACAGAGGAAAAGATGCAGCTATTTAAACACAGAGAAACTAAAAATATTTAGGCTGAGTTAATGTGCTCCGCTTTCACCTATGTAACAGCTTTGTTAAAGTGAAAAGATCAGTAAAGTAAAATACTTTCCCATTTCACTCTCTTTAAATTTATAGCCTCGGTACTGCAGTGGCTTAAAAAAGAAAAACTGTGGGATATGCCTGTGTGTGTATTATCATAAAACGTGCCTGCCAGCACTGATATGGCTTTTGAGGGGCAATGTGAATGCAGATTCTGTCTTAGCTGAAAAGGTTACACTACTGCTTTGTCACTGCTGCAGCAAATGCTGGAAATAATAGATTACCGAGACCTGGAAATGTATATTAGGGAAGGTGAGATTTGGCAATTGCAGTAGATAACTATTATACCTGTCCTGTGTGTTCAGTTTCATCCTTATTAATAAGGTACATCAGGAAAAATCTGCAAGGACACAAAAGAGGGATTCATATAGCAACAAACACCCTGCACAAACTTGGCTTTGATAGCTAGAGATGAACATGCAGATAGAAAGTTGTATAACTTGTGCACAAGTCCAAAGATTGTAGTGATTATGGAAGAGTTGTTAATTCAAGTGCAAAGTTGTGATTTGACAAACGAATCAGGTCAAATGTTTGTTTAAATTTTTTAAATCCTTGATGGCTCACAACAAGCAAGTAAATCAATTCATTATGTGAGATGTGTCAGTCAGCAGACCTCAGTCTGATGGGTTTAAATGTCAAATGAAGAACCACCATAGATGCACAGACAGTGGCAGGATAAAGTCTGACAATCAGGGGATTGAAACACCTCTAGTTGGCTCCTTCATAATTAGGTTGAACGAGCTCTTAGCATTGGCAAATATTGACCTGGCAAAAGTGCACAATGCACCAACACCTTCCAAATAACAGTTTTTAACAATTCCCATAGCAGAGGGGTTCATTAACTCACTGATCGACTGTGGATCTTGAAAGGTGATGTGCTCTGTTCATGTGGTTATACTTGGAGGCAAAGTCATCACAAAACCATCTTAAACTTTGATACAATCTTTAGGATGGCATGTAATTTTTACACCTGAGGGCAACCACCCAGGGCAATTCTTTTCCACTTTCGGTGCCTTAAACCCTGTGCAAATGTTTTCTAATTTTTATTGGTATTTCATCCTGAATGAATGTAATGAACCAATGTTCGTTGGAGCTTTGTTTTAGCTTGTATCCTGCTTTTGTGCATATTGTCCAGTCAATGTAGTATATGTGGACTTTTGTATTATATGTTCCCCTGTGTAATGTTGTTTGGAATTCAGGAGCCTTGCTGACAGTGAGGAGTCTGGATGCTACAGAATGTGTTAGAGTCCTACTTGTGTCTGTGTGTCTGCGTTTGCATAGTGGTGGAGCTCATTGAAATTTTAAGGCAACAGAGCAAAGCAATGAATTTTTGTCTTCTCAGTTTTTGGTCATACACACCTGTTACTCAGACTGTGGGGTGCACAGTCTGATTGTCATTACTCACATTACTCATAGTGAGATGATTCACATATTAGTAAAAAAAAACATGTACTGGTATATTAGACAGTAAAACAGCGTTTTGAATGTTTTGTTTCAAAGTATGGAGGTGTTCAGTTTTTTGGTTTTGTCTTTGTTTCTCAAAGATTTAGTGATGGAGGAACATGCAGAATATTTACACTCGACTACATCTGTGAGAGATAACATGACAAATGCCAGTGTTTTCAGTAATAACATCAAGTTGTGAGTTTTAGTATTTGCAAAATGAGACAGTGAATCATGAGATCAAATCAACTCACAGGTAGTTGGCCAAGTTGTGCTCCTGTAGAGTGTGAGTCTCAAAGCCATGAGGGACTGTATCAAAGTATTCACTTCCTATTCCACATATGAAACATTTGGTCTGCAGGAGGAGATATATAGGACATGTAATTACTCATGAAACAGGTTTAAACAGGCTGTATGTTTTATAGAGTAAAACTGAGGTTTGGATTTTTTTCTAAGTTCATTTTTTTTTTTTTTAGTGCTCTACGACTCAAAGGATGTATTTAGTCCACTAGCATAAAAATATGAAGCCTTTTAAGTCTTTTATAAAAACAGTCAAAGGATGCTCAACAGAGGAAAAATGTAAATAACAGCAAATCAATACCAGCATTCCAGGACTGCTTAATGCCATGTTTTCATGAGACACAGAGGAACACATTAGCTGAGGATGTGCACCGTTTCATGGCTGCTAAACAGACAAATTACCTTTGTCCATGTTTTTGTGCTGCTACAGTGACAGAAAAGAAGCTCCGCTGAAAACTGTGGTTTCTGGTTGCGTGCAATATTTATGGAGACAAATCATGGATGGATGGGAGTAGCAGCAGAATCTGATTTATTATTACTGACTGCAGCAAAGCAAACCGTATCTAAAATTGTCTAAGCTCTAGAGAGGGCTAGGTGTAAAATCTGCCTGCACTGTTAAATTTCTTCACACACACACGGGGGGAAAAAAGACTATAAGGACTTTCTGAATGACAACTGTGCATTCAGTGACATCACATTTTCAGGTCATCTCTGCTGCCTTGTCTCCTCGGTGGATTACCCTTTGGTTACCTGCCTGTGTCTCTTGCACCTTTCAACTCTATCTTTCTGGTACAAACTCCACCTGTTACTTAGCGTGAGTCCGTCTGATCACACAACTCATTTAACCTTACTTGTCCTGCCTGGAGAGATGGATTCATTATGCCTTTTTTATACCTCTTGTTGCCCTCAGATACATACACTACTGGATAGATCCAGTGTGGCCACTTGATCAATAAACTCCACACACACAGAGAAACCCCAAAACATTTGTTCAGCAGATCTATAACACACGAGTGAGACAAGCTGTAGACAAGAAAGGCAGTAAGGGATGTGTGTTTAATCAAAAACGTACTGTCCTATGCTAATTACTTTTTTTAATGACTTTAAATACGAGGACTTTGTTTTTCTCAGAATGAACCTTTTGAAATTATTGCCCACTAATTCTACAGGAGAAAAGTCTAATGGACTCGTATCATTTAGGCCAACAGTCTGATGGTCCCTGTGACACAAGCTCCCACAACAACTGAGTCTACTTGATCTATTTAATGCTCTGCACACAAGGTCAACTCTTCACACACATTTCAATTACTACAGACCTCAATCTCCCTTAGCTACAGACCTCAAGTGAACCTGCTGTTAAATCAGCATGGTTACATCAGCTGTACAAAGGTACAATGGACTCACAGCACATTCAGAAAGTGCTCAGACTCCTTTGCTTTTTCACATTTCATGCTGTAGCCACTCCATGTCCCTAGGTCCTAAAACTGTTGAATGACATATATAAGAACTGTTCTTGTCAGTGTTAAAAAGTGTGTGCGCGTACAGGGTCTCTTTGTGTGCGTTTGTGACAAAGTGTCAAATCTCACCTCCATATCCTCTTTCACCTGTTCCTGCTGGTCACGAAGCTCCCCAAAGGCATCGATGATCAAGCCTGAAAAAAACAGGACATGATTGTGTGAGTGTCTGTGTATCTGTTTTAACACTGTGTTTGAAAGACGGGTGCCAGTGAAATTAGGGAGACGCACAGACACATTAACAAGTCATTTAAAATGGTAATTTGTGACTCTTCATTTTATGAACTTCCTCATCTGACCTTTACCTGCAAAACAAATCCAGTATGTATGACTCACCCTGGATGATGGCCAGGAGAATGATGATGACAAAGAAGAAAAACGTGATGTCGAAGACGATGCGTTCAACCTCAAAGTCATCTCCAGCAGGGTCCTCGATCTCATCACCAATGCCCCCACCCGCACGCACACCCACATACATGTGGAACATGTAGCACTGAAAGAAATTATATTTTATTTTATTGTGTTGTATGAATTCCACTTGAGGTAAGAGGAGAAAAAGTAGCTTGCATCTAGGAAGTACAAGAGTATTGTGTCTCCACACCCCAATATGTTGAACATTCAAGCTGCTGAAGGAAAATGAGAATTTATTTAATGCATTTTTATACCTTCCTCCATGTTGAATTGCTTTTGGGGATATTTAAAACTTTCAAACAGGCAGCATTTTTACACAATTTCACAGAAGAGCGGAGGGTTTTTTAATCAATATTCTTCGCCTCAGACAGTGTTTCCCCACAAAGGGTTTATGTAAAAGTGTGAGGCAAGAAGAATTAACAAGTTGTCAAGCAAGGACTGCATGGTGCTTTTAAGTGCCAAGGATGATATTTTCCTCAAGGAACCTGAACAAACACAAAATAAAAACTGATGGCTAAACTTTCAAGGAACACTCTGAATTGAAGGTGGCATTTCTTTCATAAAAAGTTCCAAACCAGACTGAACAGGAGAGTGAGGGGTTTTCTGCTTATCTTTGGATTCACATTGAATCATAACACATTCTACTTGTCTAAACAATTGTTATTGTGGTGTCATAATGATGGGAAAGGGATTGAAAATGACTGTTGCTAAAGTGCTACTGAGAGTCAAGCATAAACAATAACATACTGAGTGTGACTGAGGATTTAGTGTAATAGTCCCTGTCTCCTATAATAGTGGGGTTTTATTCAAATGCTATCACTGCTCATTCGTCTGCTCATGTGAGTGACAGTAAAGTCCACATTAGAATAGAGCAGGTGGTGTGGCGTTAACGTTGCGAATGGCCAAACAAAGAGCTCTGCTGAGGCTTGAAGGGCTGTATTCCATCCATGTGTCCATCACTTTATGGAAAAAGCAGTGGAAGACAAGAAGCTGCTCTCACTTTGACAATGGGGATCACAGTTAGAATCCACCTCTACCCATCTCAGTCTGAGCAGCTAGGAAATGAGGTGTGTGGCCGTGTTTGTGTTAGAAAGATAAACATAGGGAGATAAAGAGGATAGATCATAGAGGTATTTATATATATGGGGAGCAGCAGACTTCTGTGTCTCCGTGTGTGTATGTCCCGATATGCACTTCAACTCACAGTAAGCATGTCATTGCACTTCATGTCTTGGGTGTCCTTGTCCTCACTTTTGTTGTAAAACTTCCTGAAGAAGTTGAAGGCCACCACAGTGTAGAGATACACCACAACAGCCAACAGGCCCACAGTCAGGACCAACTGAGAGACAAACACATAATTACAAAAGGATAGACAGAGACAGATGGGCTTTAATACACTCCTTCATCTTAGAAAATTCCCAATATAACCCTACAGCGTGAAAGCAAACATCACATGCATGCAAGCTGCACCTTTGAACACATATTGAGACAGATGGACAGAGAATGAAAGACAGACTGCCCTCCCCCTCCACCCACCCACACACACACACACACACTTACACACCTGTTTCCCATTGTGTGTGACAGAGGAGAGGATGGTACGAAGTGTCTTAAAGCCCATGGCAATGTCCAAAAGATGGGCCGCAAAGAAGAAGTTGTTATAATGACCCAGGACTGACATGAGCATGTACCAGGCCAAGTACAAAAAGGACTGCAAGCACACACACAAGGACATACACACATAAAAACAGGCAATATAGATTACCAGGACAGAGAGACAAATGTGTATTTTAGATAAGGGAGAATCACAGGATATTACCACCATTACTTCTGCAGCATATGTAATTGTATCAGACAAAATCTTAGCACAGTAGAACAAGAGATTAACCAAATTAGAAACAAGTCATAAAACATCAGACGTTTCTATACACACTGCTCAGTCACATGTTATTATCTGAACATGAATTGCAGGAAGTAACACCTTTATCTTGACTTTATAGGAACACGAGGGCACACACAAACAAACCAGGTAAAAAGTAATAAAATCGGACACACAGCCGAACTTACATTGTCAGTGAACACAACGCCTAGTTTCCAGACCTGGTACTTCATGTCAATGGAGTTGAATCTGAAAAAAACAGTAATGTCACAGATACATGATGGAAAGAAAAATAAGGTCAAAATGTCCATGGCTAAAATCAGACCCTTGTTGCTACAATGTCTTTTCTAAGACAGCCCATCTGTTATCTGACTTCATCTGAGGATGTCCTGTTCCCACCTCAAGTACAACACAATGTTCTAGGACCTTCTTTTGTGCGGCCACAAATCTTAAGTAACACACAAGTAACACGTACATCCACACAAACATGTTCACATTATGGGTGAGATGGCTATTGATAATGGCATAGGTTATTCATAATCAATCACACGTAATGTTATTTCAAGGTGTTACCAATAACATCTGGACATTAATCAGTAAATAAACCTGTGTTGTTAATGTCTGCAGGCCGGCTCATTTAGGAGTCACATTCACCTCTGCGGTAAAATTCAACGGATAAAGAGCTACGTCGATTTACTTATTTGAGCCAACCCAGTATTGAAAGAGAACAATGTAACCATACTAGCATCTCCTCTCCCTGTCAAAGGCCAGGGTGATTTATTATTTATGAAACAAACACAATTGTTGATTATTTGAATATCGTGCTCTGTGGTGCGTTATGCCTCCAAACATAGAGAAAACAGAGGAAACAAGGAAAATCTTATCAAATGCTGCCCAATTTAATAATCCACAATATGTTTTTACACACAACGCAGAGAGAGTTGCACTTTGCAGAACTGCTAGGACCTGGACATATTTTCAGTAGTTCATCTACTCACAGAGCACCCCAGGCTGTCTCTCTCTTGAGCCACTTTCTTCCTCGTCTGTTGGAGCTGAAGTCTAAAGCAGCTTGGTCCAGACCCAGGAGTTCACTGATCTTCTCACAGCCATAAAAATCACCATACTTATCCATCACCTGGCAGGGCAAGAGGAGAGGTTTACATAGTGACTGAAAAACAGTTTCTTCATCTGAATAAAGAATGACAGGGGACTGGCTGAAGTCTTCTGTACAGGATCATAATGAGATGGCAGCTTAGTTCTGCTGACAAGATGATGGTGTGGCTTGTAATACAGTAGCTACTGAGGAAAAAATAAACTATTTGGTAACACCTGTGTTACCAAAACATAGTTTTTAGAGAGGACATGGTGGTTATACCCCACGTGGTAGAACTGTGGTTTGTAAATGACTGCTATAAATATGAATACAGTTTATACAGTACTGATCTACAGTGCTTATATTGTAATCTCTACTTGCCAACTAAAACGTACATGCACAGTGAACTTTGGTCAGTACATATGCATTTCATTTACTCATGATACAGATGCAGAGTTTCTCTTTCTTGCACTGCCATGGCTCTCTTTCCTAAACCTTATGTCATTTGATTTTTTTAAACTTAAAATATGAGCCAACCAAGGCCTGGTTTTATTGCAGACCCATTCTGTTATTACAAATATAGGCACTTCAGCATATGCGACGCAATAGCTACAGACTCAAAACTCAAAAGTGGATTAACAGAAGCACTTCAAGGCATTATCTATTTTACTGCAGGCTCTTAAAATGATTCAATACAGAGTATTAAATGTAATGTGGCAGTGCTAAACTTGCTTTATATAAACAATGTGGCCACCCCCGTGGTAAAAAAGAAAAGCAGAAGCCCAATGTAGAAGTACCTAAAAATGCAGAGGAATTAATAAAAATAAATAAATCAATAGCTCCATGGAGCTCATTCAAAAAGTGCCAGCTTGTCTCAATTACAATCAAATTGATAAAGTCAGTAGATTTCTTTTATTATAGGCTAAATAGCCACTTGCTTCTTTTAATGGGGGCATTTGTTGAAATAAAAATGATTCTACTTTAACTGTATTATGGCTTATAGAGAGCATATTTGTTAATTAATTAAGGGAAGACCCACACAAGCAGTTACAGGAACTACAAATATTAAAATCTAAGTTAACTACATTAGTTTGTCGTAATTATGAGTAAGCAGTATAAGTCACAAAATCTAAACACATTAAATCTGATTTCAGTTTTATGTCTGCCTTTACAGCAGCCTCCATTTTGATGTATAATGTTACCATGGCTACAAGTCCTGTTTTAATTGCATCTTCATAACATGTGAGGTAATCTGAATGAGGAAGCTGGAGGTGTTGCACTGTCTCCAGAGACAATTAAATGGTTATGTTACCCGATAGGGGAAAAATTACACCTGCCATGAAATGCTTCATTAAATTTCAGTTAGCTTCTTAATGTAGTGTCACCCACTGAAATATGCATATGATTACAACCACACATAAGCACATTTAAAATAGGATGTTTAGTATTTTGTAGTATTCTGAAGCTCTTACCTTCCTTTTTACAAATTTATCCCAATAATTACTTGGGAATGATCTGAAAAGACATAGAAATATTAAATAAATTTAAAAATGTGAAATCTGAAACATTAATAAATGAGAGTACATTTCTGTACTGTTGATAAACTGACTATAAATGGATACCAAGAGTGAGTTCAAACAACTTTAAATTTAAAGCATATATTCATTCGATGTGTGTTATGATGTAAGTGCAGTTAATCATGTGACTGAACATACGGTGTGTTAAGGACCAGCCGGTCCCATTGGCCTTTGATGTCCTCTTCAGGGGGCTGTTCTGTCACATAGAGCCCGTCAAACTCCAGCCTTCGTGCCACTTCCTTCTCTCGTTTGAAGATCACCAATGGGACCTACCATTCAAAGTCAGTGAAATAATTATTTGTCTCCTGCAATCAGCACATCAGTGTTAAGTTAGCAAATTTTTTAAATCTCTGAAATTCAGAGTAGCTGCATGGGTCATGGCCAGTCTAGCTATAAATAAATTCCTAGTCAACACGATGGGTAGAAGAAAATTCAAATTATTGGAATGATGTACACAGTCAAGGCAGTGTACCTTGAGGCAGTAATAACCAATGATACAACAGAAGGAGATGATCGTATGTGCTATGGCGAAGAAGCGCAGAGATGGCTCCATGTATCCACTGCTCTCCTCCAGCACAAAATAAACACCGCTCTCATCGTCATCTTCATCCTTGGCAGCAGAGTCCACCTCTTTGCTGTAAACGGATTCTATCACTTCTTCCTCTTCTTGTGATGCAGGCAGTGATGCTACCTACCAGGACAGGAAGAGTACTTTCAAAATAAATATTACAAACACTGTTATATTGCATATTGCAACACAATTTAACAATTGTTATTTTCCAAATTTGTTGTAAATTAGAACTTCTTTCACGAGCACACTCACCTTGTAGAAGAGGAGGATGAAGTTGATTGCAAAGGCCACAAAGAGAGCCAGCAAGCGCATGTTATAAAAGGTCCTTGCAAAATAGTTCTGAAAAAAAAAAGAAGAATAAAAACATTCAGGTGTCTTTTTTCTTAACATATTTGTCCCAAGTGTGCATCCTCATCTGTTTCGGTGTACATACTCCTAAGCTCACTAGCATGTGTGAGTGCGTGTGTACATTACCAGCAGACTCTTGTTACAAGTGCTTATCGTCTCCCAGAGGGCAGAGTGTTGGCTCTCTGGTTCATCCGACTTATTACAGCCTCTCTTGGCTCTCCATCCTGCCTCTGTTTTCTCATTCCCAGTTTTCTCCTCACATTCCATCACTCTGCAAACAGTTCAAAAACAAACAGAGGAAAGGACAATGTATTATTTTGACAAGGGAACATCAGAGATGGTGAACTCATACTTCTACGTCCAATCTCAATTTTTTTTGGTACAACATTGACATTTGTGTGCTTAATTTTACAATATTCATGTATTATTTTCAGATCCATTACATAGAATCACCACTCCCAAGTGTCCAATAATCATATTTCCTACCTCACCTGGCTCATTAGCTGATATTTACATCATTATGAGGAAGTTAAACAGTCCCTCTGGGAGGATTTAAGGTTGACGAAAGAGACTCACTTTTCATTAGCTATATCAGGCATTTTCCCATCTTCTGCTTTTTCCTCAGTGGCAGTTTGGGTCTTGCACTGCTGTCAGCAAAATTCATGAGAAATCAATGAATAATATGTATGAATATGTTTAAGTAGTGTAATATCAAAGCAGCACAATCAAGAAAATGGAGCTGACCAAAATAAAACAAAAAACCTGACATCATAAATATGACACACTTCTAACATATAAAGCAGCATCAAAGATCCATTTTAAATAATACATGTAACAGATGTAAACTCATATACAAATAACATATCATATATAATACAAATGAATCCATACCGTTCTCTGATGCCTCTCAGCAAAATCAGTGGTGGATGATGTTCTGGAGGTTGTGTTGAACAGGTCCGTCAGACTTGCAGTGAGGTTTTGTGTCACAAGTCTGTATTGACCTCCCTCTTTCTTCACTTTGAGGCCGAATATGTCTGATATTACATCCTCCTCCTTGGGGGAGGTCACAGCTGCCACCTGCCCCATCTCCCTCAATTCTCTCTTGGAAAAGAAAGTGGCAGAGTACTTCCTGAGACGTTCCACACCACTTGGCACCTCCATGACCTCATCGAGAGTTGGCTCAAGGATACCACCGAGCAAATCTGATATCTTCATCTTTTTGGCTCTCTCAATGAGCCCACCATTGACAAAGGCTATGTACAGTACATATATGATGCTGCGAATGACAACACAAATGCAGCGGACCTGAGCCAAGAAAATTAATTTTAGGAAGAAAAGAGCCAGCATGAGGATATCCTTCAGAGTCATCTTCATTAATGTCTTGAGGTTTTTTACAGACAGCAGAGATGTCAGCAGGAGCCACCAGTGATATATGAAAAACGTTCCATTTTTGTCCTGGTCTTCTTCACTGCTGCTCTTTTCATCTTCTTCTTTTGCAGCACACCTCTCTCCATTATCAGATTCAGATATCTGTGCTGCAAGCTGCATCTCAAATATGGTGTCCTCGCAGAAATTGACAAACATCTCCATTTTCTCCTTCTCTCCACCCTCATTCACAACATCAAATATGAACTGCCTCTTTGACTCTTTAACCTGTGGCTTCTCCCACTGTGTACGACTAGCCTCACTGATCTCAAAGTAGACACGCTCGATGCGCTTCCCACAGCCAAGGATCTCAATGCGCCCTAGATACGGTCTGAAGTAAGTCAAGACACACTCCGCTGGTTCCAAGAATGTTCTTAGTCTTGTATCGTTGGGCATGTGTTCGGACAAATTGGTGAGAAGAACAGCAATGCTGAAGCCGATGTCTTTGGCTGGCTCATGGAAGCGATCCACAAAGGCCTCGTAATCTACTATTTCACTTTTGTCAGTCTCCATGCAAGAGAGGAGGAAATTAATTTCAGTTTGAGAGAAACGCTTGCAATTTTCCATGGCTTTATGGAAGTCCTTTCTGGATATGCAGCCCTTACGTTCAGGGTCATACTCTCTGAACACATCTGAGGAGGTGAGGTCTTTAAGTTTGAGGAACATGTCAAAAAACCTGAGGATCATCTCCACATTGCCTGATGATTCTACCAACATGTCAACCATCTGCTTTCCAATAGTCCCGTTGACGACATTACCTGTGGGGAAGAGAGAGGAGCAGAGAAATATAGATGTGGACACTGAACCCAAATTGCAAACAGCAGGATATTTGAAAACCTCACCTTCTAACATGGAAAGCAAAAACACCACCATGTCCTTTTGTAAATCCATCAGCTTTTTCAAAAGATCAATTTGCCTTGAATCCTATATTTAAGAAAACACGCTGTGTTACAACTTTGTGCTATACATTTTTGATCTTACATTTTACATATTGATGATTTTTGAGGGAAATATGCAAATTAACATGCTATACCTGAGAGAGCTTCATCTGCATATGGGCAAAAACATGAAGGAAACCCACTACAGCATCCCACAGACGACTGTGAGCTAGACTCTCCTGGTTCCCAATACAGGGACCCTGGATGAGCACAATGATACGGTGAGTTGCCTCATTTTGAAAAATGCATTTAAACAAGTAGAAAGACAAGATATACAGCTATTCAAACAGCCAGAGGGCAGAGGGATAGATGCCTAGAAGCACGCACACACTGTGAACCTACACTGTAACTTGCAATGGACTGACTGACCTGTATATATTCAGTGAGCGTGTTGAAGACTTGTTTGGCTACTTCGATGGCCTTGGAGAAGTTGTGCTGGCCGTGTATATCAATCACATCCTTCCCTGAGTAATACCAGTAGAAGTCACTGATCGATTCCTGCAGTGTAGCAAAGCAAAATATTTGTGGTTCATTGAAGAGAGAATAACTTGTTTTCACACAGTAGCCCAGAAAAAGCTTACAATGGTCATCCAACCGTTCTGGGTTCAGAATGTTTCTGATCAATAACTGAAAGAGCCATTTACTAGTTCTGCTTGGTGGGTTAGTCCAGCATCACAAAGGGAAATCCCTCATTGCCTGTACACTTACCTGCACTCTTAGTAAATAGTCCACAGTGGATATAATGATGTTGACAGTGGTGTTGTTGCCTGACTGTGTCCTCAAATAATTCTGGAAACCTAACAGACGAAGAAAGTATGAGCATGTTGAATACAGTGTGAAAAAAAGCATTACAATGTTTTTCATTCTGTGTGGACAATGTAATTAAACAATGGATGTCCACTTGAACAAAGCCAGTGTGTGCATTTACCAATCAGTGCTAAGCTCTTATTATCATAATTTCTAAATGCCACGGCTGTTTTTTTTCCATGCAAGTATTTGTTACAACACCTGCCCTTTATCCCATGGACATAAATATACTTAATGTGAATACTGTATGTGTGGAAACAACATAGGGCAAATAACCTGAGTTGTGCCCTTCACAGAGCAGCTGTAGAAACCGGAATAGGTCACAGGTTATGTCTTTGTCAAGCATTACCTTCTCTCCTGGGAAAAAAAACGATTTTCAGAAAAGGGCAATAAATAAAGGTAAAAAGTGCAAGGAATAGAGCAATACTGTGGGAAAGGTACAAGAGAATTAACGACAGTGAGAGAGAGAAATCAGGTCACAGGGGAGTAAGGGGCAACAGCTGTTAATAATATTCAGGACTGAAAAAGGCAGAGAAAAAACAAGAATTTTGAGTGTGAATTTAGAGTAGGTTCAAGGCCAGGGGTCTCTCAGCTGGCTCCTCTGCTATGACATGGCTGCACAGAAATGGATTTTTTATTTCCATATGAATACAGTACCTGAGCTCTCGTCCATGGCCATGCCTAATCCTTCTGCTTTGTTCTGCCTCTCAAATGCATTCAGATCCAGAACACTGGGTAGCAGAAAACCACACACACACACTCAAAGGGATCAGCAAAGCTTCTGCACTCTTACCATTTTTATCAATCAGTATCTGAAGCCTGCCAACCTTTGTGATATTTGACAGATCTTGACAGAGGATTTTCCCTCCTTTCACTCACCTACATGACCCCATGAGTCCAGCCATGCTCTGAAAGAAGCCAACATCTCTCTTCTCTCTCAGATAATCCAGCATTTTCTATCAAACAAAGGCATCAAAGACAAGGTCTGACAAATGGAGAAGGATGTCATCTGAAGGTATGATTAGCTTAAAATGATTTCATTTTTTCTCAAGGCACTGTGTTCATGAGAAGACACAAAATGTGAAAGTGGTGCGCTCAGAAGAGGGGAGAACTAACCATATTGAACAAAAAGGCTTTAATTTAAACAGAAATACGACTGCAGGAAGAGTCAAAGTCCACTAAATTAATGGGGGCTCTGTAGTGAGTCACCATATGATCCTTTTTTCATGAAGTTACTGCAACAGTAGCCTCCATTTTCTTCAGTCAACAGCGGTTTTTACTTATTACGGTAATATAATTTTTATATACACAATTATATATTTCTTTTGATTTTATGTTTTTCAATTAATTTAGCAATCTAATATACCTGCTGCCAAACACCGTATTTTCCATTGTCACTAAATCACACTTTTACAGCTTATTTAACAAACTTTTGTTGATCCCACACCGGGAAAATTCACTTGATTCTTTCTGATTTGTGATGATAACGAGCATCTTGTGTTTCATCATATTAAAAACCTTAAATCCCTGCTTGAGATAGAGTTGTAGGCACTGTTAGTTTGAACTACTTTGGGGATCCCAAAATTAAAAGATTGTATAGTTTTAGTGAGACAACAATGCAGTACAGTACCTGCTGAACAGTGGCATTCCCTCCGTTGAGAAGAGCAATACCCAGCTTCAGTGTAGGGGCAATCATGGAGCCCATGGCCCCTGATGGGATTTCAAATTGATCACAATCATCAGATGTACTGTATGGTACCAACTCAAAAGAACAACAGTATGACAGTAACTAATCATGGTGGACACTTTATCCATTTTCATCTTCACATAAATTGAATCTCAAAGAAAATCGTCACTCTAATTTCAGTGCTTGAATCTGAGCAAATGTTAAGTGTTTTTTTGTTTTTTGCTGTTTTTTTTTTACAAGTGGCCCATCTAAGACTTTTCCAACCTTTGCTGGTGCTGATAGTTTGCAGGACCATCTCAGAAGCTCCACGAAGATGCAGCCTGGCCTGTTGGTACAGAACCTTCTGTTTCTCCATCTCCTTCTCCTGAGCCACACAAAGGCCAAATCATGTTTTAGGACATATACTTATCTCATACAATTTCTATGCTTTAAAAAGCAGAAAAAATATGCCATTCATAATTAAGCTGAACTAAAAGAAAAACAAGTTAAAAGAAAACATCAAACATTATATTTTAAAAGTGAGTGCCTATTCACTCACCTCAAAGCTTTTCACCTCCTGTTCATCATCATCATCATCATTATCCTCTCTGTGGCAGCTCTGAAGCAGAAATACAATGCAAGGTGGTGATAGAAAGGTAGAAAATACCATATATAACAACAAACAATAAATACACAAAATTCACAAATCCACTGTCCTGGGTTTTGAGATGCATTTTGTATTATTATTATGCTTAATGTGATATACAACATGACATCAAAGCAAAAAGATATAAAGAATAAAAGTTGTATTATAAAACAAATAAAATATAAAAAACTATATGTACATGATTTGGGTATTTTATTTCTTTTACTGTACTGTGGGTGTTGGTAATTGGCCCTCAACCCAAACTGAACAACCTTGCCAATAATGTGTACACAATTGTTGTTCTTTTTTATCATGCACCTTGGCTCCCACTTATTAAATACAATATTAGCACACTATTTCATGAGTAGTAATAATAATAGCATACACAGAACAAGCAGTCAAGTCAATCAAATAATTAATAAACATTCTTCACGTTCCATTACCTTGGCCATAATAGCAGCGTAGGACATATAGAGACTGTCTGACTTTCCAAGCTTGCTGTGAATAGCGAAGACACAGTGCATGTCAACATATGGAGAGGTGCATTCAAAAAATTCATTGGTTAGTGACAGGGTGTCAGTCAATCTTTATGTGATCCTCAACGGATCTATTCACAGTGCTTAAATGTGATTCCCTTGACTGCATAATTGAATGCACAGGCGTTTTAAAACATCCCAAAGGCCACGTGTTGATCTGAAATGTGACCATTTAACTCACTAGTCTGCACAGTGGCACCGAACATTTTTATTGAACACACCGATACAACCTTGCTGATTTGATTCACATTTCTGTAGCGACGGCACAAGTAAGTGGGAGTGCTCCTCTGACAGTAATGCATTTACAGTGCTGTGGAGCAAAACTCCTCAATGTTATGATCTCAGATGTGTGAGCATACAGAGTATGGTACATATGGTATGTGTGTCTTTGAAGGAGTCTCACTGGAATATCACAGTGACACCTCGGTGGGACTGACAAAATAGATCATGTACAAATACAGAGGATCACTGGAGGAAAACTTGTGTTTTTGTCTGTCAAGTAGTAGTACAAGAAAGTAATGAAGGTGCATAACTTTCTTAACAATACAACTCTATAGGAATACTGTGATATTACTAGATCTTTGATTTGAAAAGTATCTATAGCAAAATAAAATAATTACTTTGCAGAAAGAACATTTTACATATCAGATCAGATTCAGGCTTTCTAAAAACAATGGCCACAGAAGTTAGACAAAAAAGTGTAAAAAAAAAAAAAAGTAATAAAAGTAGAATAGGTTTTTACTGCATGTGATCTTACACAAGGAATGCACATGCACACACCCACACACAGATACACACCTCATTTCTGTCAGGGCGCTTCGACTGAAGAGTGTAATGAGCTGCAGGAGGGGATCGATTGCTTTGGCACCTTCTCCCACATCCTTTTCCTCCCCTCTGTCTCCTCCACATAGCTCTATCACTCCTCCCCTCTGCAGCCCAGAAAGACAAAGTAAAGCTGATAATGTGTGCTTTTAAATAATGTCACACACTGACCATCCACAACCCCTGTGGGCCGACTTAAGTTTACACACTTCTGGATTTCTGTTGCGCACTACACACACAGAGTACATACCAAGTTTATGTGCACAGTGCAGACAAAATTTAACAAATATGCATGGAACGTTTTCTCTGTATACAAACACCCTAAAGGTCTGGCTGATTTAACTTTTCAAATAAATTTCAAATGTTTTAAGTGTTAACACATGTCACAATACTGCTATATTACTACATGAAGTAGCAATGAATGTAGTATATTCACAAAATTAAGTATACTTAAGAAGGTCATTATGTCATTATGCAGTTTTGTGGTGAAAATGTGGTGGTGAGTCTCAAATTTGGTGAGTCTCAATTTTGGTTTGATGGCTGTCAGAGAGCAATGCCTATACTGTACTGTAGTGTTGTGAGTTTAGTGCAGCAAAGCTTATCAAATATGACCTTTGTATTGATCCTGGAGGATATGCTGCCTAAAAGGCTCAACTAAGAAGCAAGAAACTGCCTGTGCAACAAATTAGCTGCAGCACAATCAACAGAATCCAAAGCAAGGATGGGCCCTATTTGAGGTAAATTTCACATTTGTTGGGTTTTTGATGAAATATATACATATGGCTTCCTGTTCCACTCACAGCTAAATCCTCCACAAGCTTCTCCCCAAAGCTGTGGTCTTCAGTTGATATCCAAGATTTATTATAGCCTTGGAGGAACAGGTTGACAGCTCTGTGCCTACGGGTGGGGAAAGACAGAGCAGAAAGCAAGAAATTTACATTTATTCCATTTGCATCAGACAAATGCAAATAAGATATTAAAAAATCAAGTAGTGCAGAAAGTAATATGCAATGAAAAAAAAACAACAACCTCTCATTAGACCCTGTTATTACAGTACTCATTCATAGAGGTCTGCTGTTCCCATATGCAAGGTGATAATTGTTACATCCACCAGAGAGGACAGACCAGGACACTACAGCGATAATTCACACACAGAAACACCAAAATAACATTCGTGAATCACAGACACTCAGCCCGAGGGTTTTAATATGCCAATTGATTTACTCCCATTAGACCTGATATGACTGTGACTGATAGCCTAGTTAGGGTTACATTACAGTTGTGTCTCCTGTACAATGTCAAGCTGCCATTTACACAACTGAATACTACCTACCTGGGTAGGTTGTAGAGGGGAGCCATCCTTAGGCAGGCCACTACTGCTCGTTTCCTCTGTTTAGATAAGACCGTGCACCATGCTGGTTTTTTACTTCTGTGTGGGTGTTCCACCTGAGCCCGAAACCACATAGAGATGATGAAACAAGGTAATGAACCTACGATGATCTGTTCTGTTTCAGTAAGCTCACTGTATTCTGAAATACTAATTAACTCACACCTCAACAGCAAAGTTTGAATTAAAGACTTAAGTGATTTTCTTCAAAAGAAGACTTTACTTTCTTAAGTATAATGTATTCTAAAAAAAAATGTGTTTGGAATAAAAACACAGTTTTTCTTGTCTCATTAGCCCCCAGGCTGGTTAATATCAAACATGTCAAAAGGAAATCCGTGTTAACAACAGTTCTTAAAGAAAGAAAGAAATTTAACATTTAGCATAATATTCCCTGCTGTACTATAAGTACAGGGAAACATACAGTAAACAGAAATAAGGAAGGCATCTAAAGTAAAGAATAAAAACATGTCAATCGTGCTTACTGGATGCAAACTCCTGAAATTATAAATAAACCTCTTTCAGTTTCAGGAAATTGTTATCACAGACGAACAGGCCTTTTTCCCTTTTTACAGCAGATACTATGATTTGTCATTATAGGCTGAGGTGTTACTAAAAACATTTTCAATGGCTCCCTTCTGTTCCAGTGAGCTATGATAGTGAACCTGCATGCACGACACCAGGACCCTGAAACCAAAATAGCATTAATGGAATTTTGTCATTTATACCTGCACTCTCCCTACATGTCAAAAATAAAGGTCTTATAAAAAAGGCCAAGTAAAAAAAGGTCCACTATTGAATGTTGGTGGAAATAAAATTTCTGAAGGATTTATTGGTAGTTTTGACACTGCTTTAAAAGCTCACCTGGTCCAGATAATAAAGAACCTGAGCTATTTCCACAATCCTGTCTGCAGATCTTTGGGTATCAGTGGTGGTCCATTGCTGGCTCATGTATTCATTATTATGGGTCTCATGCTTCCAGCAACTTGATGCCTGTAAAAAAACACAGGACATTTATTTATTTTCTTCCCAAGGTAGAAAGGCAGCTGGAGAGGTCCTCAATCTGGCACAATAAGGTTTGTAGTGTGTAGGAGTCAGCAGTTCAGAGCGAGCACTTTTAACAGAAGAAAACACATGAAAGAATGAGCTTGGCCAGAAATGGGACTGGTGACACTCTTCATTAATCAAGTCCTGAATCTTGCTTTTTTATTTTGCTTAAATTCTGATTGAATTCAACAACAAACACTCAGTGGTGAACACAGGCATGCCCAAACTATTCCACAGAGGGCCATGTGGCTGCAGGTCTTTGTTCCAACTAACCAAGAGCACACAGTTTGACCAGTCGACTCTCTGAAGACTGAAATCAGTTGATTAAATGAGTCAAGTCTGGTGTGCTGCTGCTTGGTTGAAACAAAAACCTGCAGCCAGATGGTCCTTCGTGGAATAGTTTGGACATGCCTGTTCTAACACTTAACAAGGGATGGATGAAGCCCTGCACAAATAACATTATCAAATTTCTGTTTAAAAAGTTTGTTTATTTGTTTATGCAAATGATAAAGCAGAATTTATTTTGTTTTATTTATTTATTTTTATCTTTTCTCCTCATCACCGTCTTATGAATAAACATACTTATCACTGATGCATGAATAAACAAAAAATGCATGCATATTTTGTACAGTATGGTGAATATGCCATATTGATGTGTCTGGTGAACAATGAGTCATTGATGAAGATCACTGAAAAACTGCTTTGGATGCTACAAGAGCATTCTTCAGTTTAATTTACCACACACTTGCTGCCTTCCACAAATTAAAAGTCGCATGTACTCAGGCATGTCAATGAATATGCAGAATGTTGGCAGAATGTTGAAAAGGTATGCACTTCAATTATACTTTGAACACAGCACCAAACAAGAGTTCATACAAATATAGTTTTTTCCATTTTTTGAATTTGACGCTATTAGAATCGCAGAGGAATTCTTTGTAAACCAAAAGAAACAAAACCTCACAAAGTATGTTGAAATTCACACTCTTGTTACATGAAAATATTCAGCCAAATGCTGTACAAATGTTTACAATACAAAATAAGGGACAGCTTTGATTACCTGATTCCGAAGTTGTATAAGGCCATGGAAAACATGCTCTCGAACCTCATCTTCTGTGTTTCTCTGTAGACAGCGAACAATGGCCACCATTTAATATATAGTACGAACAGCAGAGATATTCTCAAACACTCTGTTTCTACATTATGCAACATTGCAGATAATCAGAGAAAGATGCTGATGCTAAACTGTCATTTAAAAGGTTTTGTCATCATGAATGTATTGTTCAGATTTTCAACTAACCTGAGTGAAGCTGGTCTTAGCCAACATGATGAGACTTTGGTCATTTGGAAAACAAACCCTCAGCCCCACAGGGAGCAGTCTCTTCATTGAAGCCACGATGAGAGACGTGTGCATGGAGTAGCGATCGCCTTTCCTCTTCATCCTCCTCTTCTCGTGGTTGAACTGAGCATTTAAAAGGGCATGAAATATAAGACATGGAATATAAGAACTTAATAAACAGTTTTGTTTTCTGCAATTATCATGTAACTCCTATGTGCATCTACCACGTGAAGAGTTCTTGTACAGTACATCTGTACATGTTCAATGTCACCATGTCAATTTCTAAACATGCTAACCTTGGACTTTTTGTCGGTGTTGACCAAGAAAGCCAAGTTGTTGATTTCATTTTGGACCACATAGTTCTGTTCTTCCCATTTGAAATTCTGTCAAAGCAAAGGCACGTGGTGAATGATTTATAGGGTACAATATCCACCTGGAGATCATTAACATAACACAAAATAAAAAACACTATTATATGTGTCATCCTCACATGAGATTTGGCCCAGAATATAAAGACCTCTGCCACCATGCTGAACAGCTGCTCAGCTTCAGGGGTGGACTCTTTCAACCAGCTGGCTCTGAGACAAAAAACACCCCATTATCACCAGAATTTATTGTTAAGCTTTCCATAAGTATGCCTGAAATTAAACTAAAATACAAATTTCAATGGACAATTTGGCATTCAAAGGGTTTCTGAAGGACGTAGGAGGCCAGATGATAATTTAATATAAAGCACAGTAAAAGTGTCATTTTCATCGAGTGTATCAATGCTTCCAGTTACTCCTGGAGCTTTTGGACTCAGAAAATAAGCATGTTTCCTCATATCTAAGCTCGGTGGCAGCATGCCTTACCGATTAGTATCCACAAATGGGATGAGGAGGGGATAGAAGGCATAAAGGTCTCGCACCAGCACAGTGAACTTCTCCTGTATCTGCAACTCTGCTTCAGAGGTACAACAACCCTCTGCCTTCAACTGCTCCTCCTCCACCAGCACACATTCTGCCCTCTTCTTTAACTTCTCCATCAGTGGCAGGAAGTGGCTCTTTAGCAGCTCAGAGTGGGCTTTAAATATAATTGGCTGAGAAAAAACTGAAAGACATGACTGACAACTGTTAATAGAGGGAAAAGGGAGAATAAATGGCATAACTGACAAGGAATAAAGAAATAAATTCATAAAATAATCACTGTGTTGTACATGACTGCAAATACCTGCTAGCCGTTCCATCCAGTCACCCTGGCTAGCACCCACATGGTTGTGGATGATATGGAGGATATGTCCAAGTAGGTCGCTAGCATGCTGAGGAATGACAGAGGTGCAGACTGGGTTAGCTGACTGGCCCTCAGGGCCCCAGTCCCACCAATGGGACATGTAGCTACACAGCATGGGCAAGGTGACCTCTGTGACATGGATGTAGTGGGCCTGGTGAGCTCCAGCACCGGCACCTGCCAACTCCTCCACTTCCCCGAGAGCCTGTTCCAGAGAAGGCAGGAGGGGACATATGTCCTCCACCTGATCTGGCAGCCCCAGGTCTAACAGACACAGATATGAAAAATAAGGCTGAGAAGGCAGGAAACTGAGATGTGGGGCTGGATGTGGGCTAAGTAATATAAAATACCAGTGTGTATTGCAATGTGTTTATTTATTACCCTCTCTCTCGGCTGCACTCTGGGTGTTGTAAATGGAATAAGGGTTGTTTTGGTTAAGGGCTGGCTCCAGGAAACATACAGGGAAAGCTCCAGTCAGGGCTGCCAGGCAAGTGCCTGCTGCTGGCCTTTGCCTGAACAGATATGCACTGTTAGTCAGGCTCATGTTTAAGTCCTAAGGTCCACGTTTTATCAAGCTCTTCACAGTAGGCTTACTAATGTATTATAACCCACCAAGTACCTTCATTTGTCAGTGACAAACCTGTTTGCCTGATGTTGAATTATGTTTCTCTATCAAACCTTTTTATCCTTCCATTTACTTGGAATGGACAACAAAAAGGTAAAACCAATCTACTTGTACATATTAAACTTTTCATTATTTTCAGCAGCAGCAGCAATGAAATAATGTCCAAGTGAGGAATGGAAGATCACAGTATAAATATTAAGCAGAGGGAAAAAAGATTAACCATTTTTGTCATCAGAATCTATAATATGCAGTACCCTTCCATGTAGATGCTGCCACTGTTTCCAAGAGAGTAGAGGCTGTTGAGGATCCTGTAACAGGACACCTGGATACCACCCACTGGAAAGACAAGGGGATGCTTAAAACTGAGATCCTTGCAAATTTTCTCTCAGAATCAGCAATAGACAGTAAGAGAGCTGACAGCACACAATCACACAGAGATGGTCTCACTGGGCAGCCGCTGATTTGGGTAATGAATGACTCCTATAAGGTCAGGATATAGAGGGACAATATGCTCCTGCTATTCTGCAGGCATGACTGAGATTATTTAATGAGAGCTGGTTTCAAAGACGTGTAAGGTAGGAAGCTGAGGGGAGGACAGCCCTGAGTGATTTCAGTCTGTGGAAGCCAGCTGTTCATCCTTCCTTTGCATATGGCAAGAAACTAATGTAACAACTGAGGACTGGTGGTGGGGGTTGTTGTACCATTGTGAAATTATACCACATGCTACATTTTGTAACAGTGTGTTTCATGATACGAAAAGGCAGTGCTTACCCAGGATGTCCACACCACAGCTCTGGTTGCCAAGATGCTGGAAGAGGGAGGTGAGTGTGGGGAGAAGAATGGAGAATGCATAGCTGAGAACCTTGGCCACTCCTCTAGCTTGTTGACTCCTACTCTGAGGCAAAGAGACCAAGGTCACAGAAAGGTTTTCCACGGCCATCTCAAGATCAGATGCAGCTGCCTCAAAGAATGAGTGAAGAGATGCTTGGATGGACTCTGGAGCTGAATTCATCAATGCCCTAAGGTGAAAGAGTGAAGTAAAAAGATGTTATTATGACTTCTGTAAAAAGAATTCTGGGCACACTGTTAGACTGTGTAACCAAAAAGGAAAAAAAAACATTTGTTAAAAATGTCTACAGTGGGGCGTCATGTGGTGCAGTGGGTACAGCAGGCACCCCATATACAGAGGCTACAGTCCTCGCTGCAGTCGGCCCCCGGTTCGAATCCCGCATTGGGCGGCCCTTTAATGCATGTAGTTCCCCCTCTCGCTGCCTCCCTATTTCCTGTCTCTCTCCACTATACTATCAAATAAAGGCAAAAAAATGCCCAAAAAATATACTTAAAAAAAGGTCTACAGAAATAAATACTGTAAAATTAACAACAGTAAATTAAAGTGTGTAAAGTTAAAATGATTCATGCAGTGACTCTTTTGGATGACTATAATAAAACCAGGTAAGTGGACTAAATCAGTTGCTAATCGATCCACCAGACATGTCTAAATGACATCAATCTCTACTGAGCCGAATTACACTTCTGGCGTCATGCTTCAGAGGCACTGTCCTCAGGGAGTAAAAGTGATATCAACCACAATTAGATAGCATCAGTGTATCAGTGGCTCAATTACACCAGTCATCTCATCCTCAGACATGGTGGTGTGACACTGATTTGACCGCAGGCAGAGCGAGGAGATCGATTAAGGCAGAGTGTGACAGTAGTGCCATCTAGCTACCTGGCATCCAGAGCCTGAGCCAAAACATGGAGGCAGCTTGCAACTGACGAGGCTTCGTTTCCTGAGAAAACACACACACACATACACCTACTTGAACATAAAGTTGACACATTTATGGATAACTAAAGGTCAAAGCCAAAGAACACTAAGCAAGAGAACAAGTGGAACAAATTAGTATATGAATAAGTGTTATTTCCACACCGTCCTTACCAAAGAGTGGGATTCTGTGTCTTACAAGGGTTGCAAGCTTACAAAAGAGGCTGGATGTGAGGAAAAAAGACAAGTAAAGTAATGCGGAGAGGAGTAGAAAGGTAATTACAGGACACAAAAATGAGAAGAATGAAAGCTCTGACAAAAACTTTGACAAGATAAAACGTTTCAACTATGTATGAGGAATTTTCATGAGATGATGTAGAGGAGCATAAGAACACTTTAAAAAACCACCACTGTAATCAACATACTGTAAGTTGGGAGTTACACGTACCATGCAATTATCTCCTTTTCCTTTTTTGAGGCATGGGCTCTGTTCCCACTTGAGCAGACAGAAGTAGATAGGAAGTACAGATGATGGCTTTTCACATATTCTTCCAAAAGAGGAAGGATGACCTGTTAAATGGGAACTGGTCAATTCATAACATTTTCCATGGATTTTCTTTGACTTGCTTCTAAAATGTATTCAATTTTTTTCATGACTCAAGCAGCGCATTATGCAGAAAACTCCACTGATTTATAACTCATTCAGTCTGAAACATTTCACATGTCTTGTGACCAATATTAGAATTACAAAAAAGTTCTCAGGAACTGAGCAGCACCTTCCAGAATAAAATTTGCTCTTAATGATGGACCAACAAGGACCTGTGGGGGAAACAGGTTAAACATTTTGGACCCTATTCACTCTTCTCATGAAGCAATGGTAATGTGAAGACAGACAAATGGACAGGCAGACAGACAAACGGAGATGTGTGTGGTTGTGTGATTGTGTAGGAGGTGTAAGGTGTAGAGGTCTGAGGCATGACTGTTCACGGTCTTGGCTGACTGAGTCTGACTCAAGGGGTCCCATCAATGAAAAATAAACCCTTTTCATTCGCTGACTCCTCAGAGGCAGAACTGTGTGGGAAGCTTTAATCAATGTCCTGATGGCAATCGACACACCCACATGGATTTCCAAAATGGTTAAATAAATTACACAGCCACAAAGGGTTTCACTTAGAGGGGTTGCCCCTGGCAACCATCTAACAAAACTAATTAGATGACATAAATGAAATGAGTAAAAAAATGGTAAGGAGAAGAAAGAAATTGTTACTGGAAAAATGAGGAGGCAAAGACACTGCGAGAGACTCTTTGTCAGACATAAGATTTCTACTGTGCTTAAATATGCATTTGATCCGAGTCAAACCTTTAGGAAAAAATGCATGGGTGGCTGCTGTAGAATCCTCTCTCCTTTAGACATCTGTCCTCTGGCTTGCATCACCTCTGGAAAGAAAAACACAATGCAATAATGAATCTAATACAATGAAACACTGAAACTACCATAAAACTATAGA
>OMNW01009516.1:60894-122039 GCA_900303245.1 Selene dorsalis
CTGGAATGACCTCATGAACTTATTTCTTTGATGTTTCTGTGTTCTGAATCAGTCACAAAAGTGGCAGAAATATTGTGGTGCATGCTGACAATGAACAGAGAAGATGCGGTTATTGATTACATCTCTCAGATTTCCAATAACTCTGTCTAAGGATGAGAAGCTACATACCAGGGTATGAAAAATAACTCTTAAATCTACGTGTGAACTAATTTCACAGTTTCTCTTGAAATTGATGAGGATGGAAAAAGAGAAGAAACTGTGAATCAATTGTGGGATTAAACTGTCAAAAATTCTGCAAGACTTTGGCTCTCCAGGAGAGTATTGTAATTTTCAATCAACATAATGATATCTGAAGACTGACACAGGTATTGAATACAGTGTACCTTCTTTGCCAAGGCGTTGAACACTCCCCAGAACAACTTTCTAGACAGGTGAAGCTCTTCTTCAGAGGCCAAATCCTGGTCAGCCTGCCCAATAGTTAGCAAGTAGTACTTCCACCTCTGCTCATAATGACTGGTCAACAGCTAGCAGAGAAAAGTAGTGAAGTCAATAAAACCAAACTTTTGACTTGGTGCACTAGTTCACCCATATTTTTGCAACTGTAGTTTGTGTATTCACCTTTAGTGGCATCTTGCTGTGGTCTGTGAGACGGGGAACATCTAGGACAAGACGATGAAGAAGAGGCTGCATCATAGACGGTTGGAGTTTACTGCGGAAACCAATGAGTGGGAATTAGGCACATGAGCAGATGAATGCCAAATACACACCTTTGTGAGGACACTCATAAACATATAGCATCCCCATTTTTCCCAAAACATCCAAACCCTATTGGGAAAATACACACAGCCATGTGTATGATGAATGATGATATCACTGAGGCATAATTAAGGAGACAATAGGAAAGATGTTAATTGAATTGTTATCATTCAGATTGAATCTGGTAAATTACACATGAATAGGGTAAAAACTGAATTTATAGTGACTCATTAAGAGCACTGGTGCGTCTGCTTCAGCTGACAATTTTTTGTCGCTGTGTCTTACTGCTCTTCAACATATGACAGTGATTCGGTGAGATCAATGGATATGGGAAGCTAATAGTGCAATACTGAGATCACGAAAAAAATAAAATAAATGATCACAGATTAAGATCTAGATACTAAAATAATATAGTAACACAACATCACCTATCGAAAAATATGAAATAAAAATGTAATATAATCTACAAGCAACTAGCTGAAAAATCAATACCCTTCCTACATCCAGCAATACTCTTTGCAATAACAACCTCGAGGAGACTGAACTCTAAATCTGTGGGTTGCTTCATTACACCATCTGAAAAGCTGTACCTGCACACAGCCAACATACAATCCTCTATGGTGTCTCTCTGAGCCTTAGTCAAGCTGAGAGCACTGGAGAGGCCGTAGACTGCCTGGATGAGAGAGTCGACCAGAATGGTGTGGTCCTCTAATCCACAGAAGAGGGCTGAACATTTGGTGAGCAGGGGAAGCACAGCTGTACACAAGTATCTGTTGAGAGCCAGAGCCATATCAGTGGATCCTAAATCAGCCTGCAGTGGAAAAGAGAGGTTACACTTACACAGAGTCCAATTACTTGAGTGGAACTAAACAAGGAGGAATGAGGAGGCAACAAGAAAAAAAAAATCAGGACCAAGATCAGGAACGCAATCCACGTTCCCTTAGACTGAACATAAAGTCCAAATATTGTATATGTTTATATAAATTGGAAAATGAGATGATTTTTGTATCAATGTGCAGATCTCAAAAAGTACATTACAAACACATTAACAGGGTCCTCTCTAAATAAGTGCAGTGCATTAAGTCATGCTCACAATAACTTCTCAACAATCGCAGTAATGACTCAAGCGGCAATGCTGCTGACATGAGGGCAGAGGGGTTGACATTTGTGCAGCTCAGATCAATACAAAGTCACAGGTCACTTCTATGAAGGTACAATGAATCTGTCAAGCAGGTGAAACGTGGAACAAACTACAATTTTATCTACTCACAGTGTCAAGTGAGCCAGCTGCCTGAAGGTCAGGCAGAAAACCAACTTCTAGGAGGTGCAGAAAAAAGCTCTGCTTCTCGATGCCATAAACCCGGTCCAGGAACAGAACCATAGCGGCCTTGTGGTCTGGGCAGAATACTGTAGACAAGTCAGGCTCAATCACCAGACCATCTAGAGAAACAAATACATAGTAGACAAAGGTCATATTGACATAATGTGCATTTTACATTTATCTATGTATGTACTGGATGGTGACATGACCAGAGAGTCAAAGAGACTCAGTAACTTAAAAAAAAAACCCATGAGTTGGAGCTTCAATGAGATTCTAAAGAAAATCCTAATTTAATAGCCAACCGCAACAGGCAAGCCAGGTTTCTGTGCAATGACTTAATATAGCTGATCTACTTTAGTGATGTAAGATTAGCTCTTTTAACCTTTAGACACTGAAGGAATCTGAAAGGAGATGCTGATAACTCCCTCAAGGTCCGCAATGGGGATGAGTGACCTCAGAATGGCCCGGATACGAATAGCTTCTCCTTTGCCTCCTTGAATTAACTGGACAAGAATTAAGAGCAGAACACCGTCATTGGTCAGACATTTTCAGCTTAAGTGGGTTCACTGATGGGACTAATACACAAAGATACAGTGACAAATCTATTCAACATGGGCAAGCTGATATGTACATAGTGTATAGTATTACCTTGTGTGTTCAGTGTTAGGATTCTGTAACATATTACTGAGTCATTCCTAATATTAACTTGCAGTCCAAATCAAATTTGCCTCAAAGTTGAGAAAATTAGTTTAGACTTACTTCTTTTCTGAACTATCATTATCTGTGTTTTGTGACAATTTCATTTGCCTTCCATTTATTTCTAAAGGTTGTAATGCCTTTGTCTTTGAAAGGTGCAAACACAAAATATAAGCCCTATCTTGCTTTTGCACTTCACTCCCACTGTTACAGGGAGAAGAAAAGCATCCTCTCAGAAGGCGATTTCTGTCAGGCGCCGGCCTATGCTGACAGTCAGTTACCCATGTTCACTCCCCAAGCTGCCCTAGTGTGAGGCTGGAGCTGCTGAGAACCACATACAGTGCTTACTGGTGCATGTCAGCCATATTCAGACAGAGTCAAGACAATAAGCATCAGAATCTAGTGAATATCTCATAAGTTTGTCATGTGTGGATGGATATCACAGAGCATCTGGTCAAACTGGATACCAGCAAAGCAAATTACAAATCTACACTGTGACTTTAGTGCTCCTAATATTCTGTACACTCACTGCTGCAGGATAAAGACGTTTCACTGTTGTGGAGTTAAATTAGATTAATACTGCAAAACTGGTATTAAAGCAGTGATCCTGACATTTAATTTTAGTTTTGAGCCAATGTCCCCAGTCATTATTAAATATCTAATTTTTTTGTTTATGTCTGAACATCTTGTTTGAGGACCAAGCTGTTAAGTCTAAAAGGTTAAATCAGTAAAATGGCTTTATTTTTTTTTGGAGCTCATTGTCACTCATCCTCTTAAAAGCAGTTTGAAGACTTTCTCCATTAGGCCTCATTGTCTTAGACATCAGTAGATATTGATGGAGAGTAGCTGCTGAAGGCAGGGAAAGCACTCACATGCATCTCTGGAGCGCAGCGCCCCAGCAAGTCAATAAGGGCTGAATAGAAGGTCATGATGGCGTGTCCCATGTGAATGAAGTCATCGTCAGGGTCCTGGGCAACATCTCTGTTACAGAGGATAATCATAATGGGTCAAAAGCATGTAATGAACTCAAATTAATCAATAAGGATTGTTAACAGAGCCAAACAACTGATTATCACAAAATAAAGCGGCAGGTTAGCCAGGCAGGATAAGAGCTTTACTGATTACCTTCAATTGTATTAAAAATTCTGACAGCTACAGTGATGACAAGAAAGAGAGAGCAGAGGCCAATTCCTAAAAATAATCTGTCATTAAAATTCATTAAAACTCTATTTACCAGGGGCAGGTAGGCTGAACAGATGCTGTGCTCCAGAAATGAAATGCTCCAAAAAGCTTGGGAGAAAATTACTCCAGAGACTTATTTTGATCAGGCATTAAGTGCTGAGCAGGCTAAGGCCTAATGCAGTGTTTAATTTACGTGTAGATGAATTTCCACTGTCCATTTTTTTTATTGTACATTTGACATTTGTCAAAGCTAGTTACAGAGTGCAGCATTCATATCAAATCCTTCACCACACGCAAAACCTTTCTGCTGATTAAGATTAATCACGTTGAACTTTGATAGCAGTTTGTCAATGACCTTTGGCTGCCAGTGAGATCAAAAACTGATGTGAGAAAGCAAACCACAAAAATGGAGAAGAAAACCAAAATTCTAGAAACTAATTGAATGAATACGTCTCTAAAACATAAAATACAAAAAATACAATGGACTGAAACTGTTGTTTGTAACCTTGCAATCAGTCTATTTACTGCAGAGCTGAACAGCAGTACACATTATGCAGATTTTTATACATGGGGGTGTGTGTGATTCACTGACACACTTCTAATACTGACAGTGTTCTGTTAGACTGGTACTTGGTACAGGGTCCGTCTATAGAGGGGTCCTCAGAAATCCTAATGGCTTCTTCCATGGCTGCGAGCAGACCGTTTCCCCCATCACCTCTAAGGGCAGGCCCAAAACACTCGGGCCGACGTATCAGCAACTTCAATACCACATACGCATTTTCCTCGACACTCTCACCTGTGGACAAAGAACACAGAGAGAATAAGGATGATCCAAGGTAGACTAGATGAAATAATGCATTTTTCTCCTTTTAATATATTTCTCCCAAATTTCTTACTGGAGAAATTAAATGATAAAGACAGAGTTTTTAGGATTATAAGTTGATTTATCAACAACTGCACCAAGAGGGTCAAAAATGATGATACCAAGCTTAATATATACAAAGCTTATAGGCTGAATAAAAAAAGGTTAAGATAAAATCAATGATAGGTATGTGGTAATGAAAGTCAATGCCATTTGGCTGAACTGTCAATTCCCTCAAGGACAATTTGAACTGATGCCTTCTGGGCACTGCTTCAGATTGAGAAAAATCAATAGTAGAAGAACCAGAAAATTAATTACCCCTATTGCAAATAGTTTACTTAATTAGCAGAATGAAGAAATGCAGCTGCCAATAGCTTTTCAGGTTTTCATTTTGTTCTTACTACTTCTGCCAAAAAACACTTGCTTTAATACTGAATAAAATATCTAAGCCAACCATGTTGTACTGGGAAGAAAAGCTACATAAAAAACTTTAATTGATGTAAACTGACTAGACTCATCAGAACAACATGACTGTTTAAAACATTTTTTGGCAGACAACTGCAATGCACATATTTTGTACTTTAGAAACACAATGTGTCTACTGAATGTGGTTAATTTTATAACAGGTTACCACTGCAGAAAACAGCAAAACGTAGGAAATCCAGGTAACGTTCGCCCTCCACTGGGTTCCATCCAATGTCAGGATAGCCTTTCGCCACAAGCATTTGACAGCTCTGGAGACCACAGCCAGCGAGGTACTGCACCACCTACACATTAGATTGGATTAATCAAGTAAAACAAAATATTTGTGATTTGTCTCAATATTTTTGCCTTTACAGGAATCTGAAGTATGATTTGGATTTTGCCTTCACTGGATTTCAAGTAACTAGTTGTAGTTACTGGAGTCACTTTATAATCCAGTCTGATGCTCTGTATTACAATCATTAGATACTACAGTTGTTTGCAGCAGCAAGGTGGTGAGGAGTAAACAGTAACACAGAGTTTTATATAAAGAGAAGGATTTCACAGTTGTTAAAAAACAATAAGCAGACTGTGGTCAATGTAGAGAGATGTACTAGTATACAAGATAATTATAATAAGGGATACTGTTAAGAGCAGCCTTGTAGAAGACGGCACAGAGTATGAATTCACCTTCTTTAGGTCGGGTTCCTTTAGTGCTAAGGCCAGTTCATTATTATCCATTACAGAGGCTGCTGCCACATCTAGAGGAGTGGCTCCACGCATGGACGGTGAAGCTAAGGGACAAAAGCATAAAACAATCAGAACACCAACTGGGGAACTACATAGGTCAGGATGGTGATCTGAAGCTCTGAACACCTTCCCAAGGTTATTATAACCCAAAGATTTAACTCTCCACAAAGAAGAACTTTTTTTCTCAGTTGCTTTATGTACAGGATTGTGTCCTAGCAGAAAGGTGAGAAACAATAACATTTATATCCATTTAATTCAGCACACAGGCTTGCAATACATGTTTACTTAGCAGTCTGCCTTTGTGAAACTTTCAAGAGTTAGACATTGAAAATCTAACGGCATTCTCCCATTCGGCAGCTCTCCCAACTAATATGGCAACTAAAAACTGCGAGCTGAGTAACACCTACCTCAAAAAAAAAATCAAGTTTTCAGAGTAATGAAAGGTTATTTTACTACAATACATGGCTGTAGATTGCACAGGACTTTCTGTTACTTTGCCCATCACTTATGGACATGGACAAGTGTGGAAATGTGAATTACCAAGTCCAACGCTGCTGTTTTCCAGCAGGTAGCTTAGATGGTCAAATAGTGCTCCCTGATTGTGTCGGCTGATCCGGCAAAAATAACACAAGAATCGACAGCAGCTGGCAACCATCCTGGGAAAGGTAATCTCCTAATAAAAGAGAATTCATGTTCTGTATTATAATGTGCTGCATGGAGTGTTGCCCAATTAATGATGTGCATAAACCAGAAACCATTACATTAGCTTTGATTGGTTTTACCTTCAGAATATTAATATGGCTCTAATGAAAAGACTTAAACAACAGTTAATGACCTGCTTCTTTCATTACATGCATTTTTCCATATATGACTATGAATTCAGTTTATCTCTCACCTTTGATTCTCCTTCTCCTAGAACATTGACCATCACCTCCATCACAGTCTCATGCATCCCCAGTATCCTCATGAGGTTGGGGTGTTGGTAGAAAACTTTATTATTCATGATGTCTCTGTACATGAAAACACAAAAACAAATGGCAAAAACTTCCCCACAGATGAAAACGATGGATATGTATTAGAAATTAATCACTACCAATCATCAGACCAAAAGGTGTGAAAAGAAGCAAAGACCAATTTGTATGGCTAATCTCTCCTCACCCTAATCTTCTGATCATCAGCATCTCTTCCTCTTTCCCCATGCGGACACTGAGTAGAGACCGGATTTGACCCAGTGAGGACAGCAGAGTCATGGTGTCCTCCACTGATGCCTGGCTGATCGTATAGGCCTTGCAGAGTGGTTCTGCCATTTGGCCCCCAAGGCCCTGATACTGGCGATGCAGCAAAGAGAAGACGGCTCTAACCAGCTCAGGGTCCTGCATCTCGCTCTCCTGGGCCCAGCGCACCATTGTCTCGGAGATGAGCTTTTTGAGGGACTCTGAGTACCAGCAGGTGGAAACTGATTAAGCAAAGGAGTGAAATCCTACTACCCTTGTGCTTTGAAAAAAAGCATTTGTTACAATCTTTCTCAGGTCTGTTTTAATAATCCGAATTCCACAAAATAATCATCAACTACAAATTAATACTTGATATCCTCATTCATATATCCACTCATCAAAGTCATATACATTACAGTCCAGGTATGTTTCTATATACTATTGTTCCTGAACCAAGTTAAGTGATGCACACATGATTGCATGTGCAGGTAAATTAAGAGGGAATGTTCAAAGTGATGGGCTTTCAAAACATAGATATACTCACTGGCGCTCTGCAGTCTACCTTCCTCCGCCTCTGCCGATGTCTTCCTCAGCCCTGGGACTCTCACAACTAGACTGAGAAGTCGATCTTTTACAGACATCTCAGCATCATCTTCATCTTCGGAGTCACTGTCCAATTCAATGCCTGCACAATAAAAATAAGATGAGATGAGACCACCTCCGTGGCAATCCCGGTGAGTGCCTCCCCAGACCCTTTTCAGAGGTTTCTGGCTCAATGAAGATTAATAATGAATCAATCAAAGATAAACAGTTGTCCAACCACAGTGAGTGTTAAGGAGGTGATGAAAGTCTTGCAGGAGCTGTTGGATTTCCTCTGGACATGGACAGTTCTCCTGCGGCTCATCATCTCTGAAGCTCAGCAGCATATTGATCTAAAGACACATGAATGCCACAGATACTATAACATAGCACAAACCACAGCTTAGCATTTTCTACACCTTAGTGCTCCCCCAGCATTTTTAATTTAATTTCAGTGCATTCAACCTGCTCCTGTGGAGGTGATCGGAACTCCTTGGTCTTTCGGGCTGTTAGGGCAGCAGACATGTTGAGTGCCTGCATGACTTGGTTGTAGCGAAAGCGTTGGTTCTCTTGCAGCTGACCAACAAAGTTGTCAGCAAAGGCAACCACAGCTTCTACCCTGTGGCGCACCTGGCTGTCACACAGGTAGGACAGCAGATGGCAGAGCTAGATGAAGACATGTAATACATCTTTTATGGTTCATCTGAAAGTCTTTATATGGAAGTAACAACAAAACATCTTGCGACAATCTGAATCTGCTTATTTGTTCACCTGAAGTTTGACAGCCTCTGGAACTTGCATTTTAAGAAGCCCTTGTTTAGGAGAGTCTTGGTCCCTTTTGGCGCCCCCTCTGCATTCCTTTTCATCATCACCACTCAAGTCTTCTTCCTCTTCTTCCTCAGGAGTTTCAGTATTTGTTGAGAAGACTCCTGGCTCTATCAGTGCCAGAACTTTGCCCAGATCCTCATCCCCAAATACCCCCATTACCAGCAGGTTGTAAAACAATCTAATTGGGGGAACCAGTAAAAGCTCAATGCTGCCTCCTACAGGGTCCCTCACACCTTGACCCACAGCCCTCGCCCCTGCAGTCAGCATCTCCACTGTTAGCTTCTTTAATATGTGCAGAGGTATTTCTGGGCTGTCTGTGCAAGCTATTTCAATTGCTCCATCTGCTTCTATCCCAGCACTCCTGACAAAACAAGGAGATGAGAAGTGCATCTGTGGTTTCAGGGATGTGCCTTGACTAGTGCTGAGGAGGCCTTCGAAAGGTCGATCACTCGCCCCATTAACATCATTAGCACGCCTGGGATAAAGAGTGATTTCTCTGGTCTGGTCTGTCATGGGCATGATGTATTCATGGTTCATCATTAGACATGCTGTGCTGTGGCTACTGAGGTGAACCTAAAGAACCACAAAGAGAAGGTTAATTCATTAACTGTCTTAGTTTTCTTATGCAGTTGTCAATAAGTGCAACACGAAGACACAAATCTCAACAAGCAACCACCTGAATAAGCAGCTGGTAAAATGCAGAGCGGAGAGGGCCGGGGAGGTGGGGATTCTGAATGGCATGCAGGATCTGGGACTGGTCCACATGACTGCAGAGTGCGTGGCAAACTCTGGTGTTTCCAAGAGTGCATAAAGCGCAGTAGAGGAGGAGGGTGTGGCAGTGAAATGTCAAGAGGTCATCAAGTTCAGACAGCTCCAAAATGTCCACACACCTATATGGACAACAAACAGTTTGTTATCAAAAGAAAAAAGTAAGTCAGTTTCAGTGTTGGATAAAAGCAACAATATAAACAGGTGTATCACTCCCTATGCACTCAAGTTTGAAAGCCCACTATACATTTTTATTCCTGCTCTTTAACCTGTTTTCATCTGGTATCTGAAGGCTCATGATTTGCTGGGGCTCAGAACATTGGACTCTCCAACCATGCCGTTCATCAAGTTGATCCACCAACACATGCAATGCGTGGGCGGGCACTTTGGTCCATGAAACCGGGCTGAGATGCTGGACTCGAAACCTTGGAGGACATTGAGGAGCGGTATTTCTTCTTTCCCTGCGGAGCAAGCCTGCTGACAGTGGCATCACATTCTAGATCGAGAGAAAATCAAATCCAAGAAGTAATGGAGTACAGCTGTTTACCAGCTTTGCCAGACTGCAACCTAATTAATCACAGAATCAATTTGTCCATGACATTTTGCCCAAATTTCCTCAATATGGTTCTTTTTTATACATCATGCTGACAAGGACAAAAATATAAAGTTCTTCCAACGTCTTTGACAGGATTAATAATTAAACCATCCTTTACCTTAACACACCCCAGTTCAAACTGAAACATGTTGCTGGTGGTGGGCTTGACAAAAACAGCAGGAAACAGCTTTGTACTGGCTTCCACCTGATTAGTGGTGAAACAATAGTACCTCAGTTTAATAGTGCAATGCAGTATGTTAAATTGTATTTACAATAATTACTTAAAAGTTACATTCCAAGTGTGGTACACAACTTAACTTTTTGATGGAAATGTATTACATTAATAAGGAAACTGAATAGATTTGAACCAATTAGATAGTTTCCTGTGTGACTTACTTGGTAGAAGGTGGCCATCTCCACTCCACTGGAGGTAAAGGTGAGGAGCCCGGTGGCTGTGTCAATCAAACAGCCAATTTCCAACCCTGCACTCCTTCGACTCCGAGACAGACCTGTTGCTTCCCCGGCACACACCATGTAACAGTTACACCGCTTCACACTTTAACCAAATACAACAAAAGGATAGGGAAATGTTCAGTTATTGGTTTGTCTCTAATTTATGGCACAAGGAAATACAACATTAAAGATCTTCCGTGATACAGTGTGGTGTAAGCCACACATATTAATGACATGACTTTCCCGGTACATACTGACCTTTCCTGGACTTTGCCACTTTCATCTCCGAGGGTGACAGTCACGGTGTGGACATAGTCAGGGTCAAATGTCATGTCATAGTGGTGAAAGTCAGAAGTCACCCAGCCAACCCACACATTGAACGGCTCCTGGCCTGGAAGAACCCTCACTGAATAGTAATACTGAAAAAGAGAGGTGTCACAGCATCACTTGCAGTTGGTGTCTTTGTTTGGCGTTATATATTTATACATATGGCTGATACGGTAAGTTCTGAGGCAGCGGGGTGCCCAAACACATTAGTGCTATACATGTAGTCTTTTCTGTCATTTTTTTCTAGGTATTTAAAAGCAATTTATAAATGACAGTGAAAACATTTTATTTGGACAGATATTTTATGTTCTGATGTTATGTGGTTATGATTGGATGGAATGAGAATATCACAATTACTCTAGAGCTCTGGATGAGATGATCATGGTTATCTTTGTCAACAACAACATCTTCGAGAAGCCGTGCAGATGAGTTGCTGCTAATTAGATCTGGTTTAGTCCTCTTCAGCATGAACCTGAGAGAACAAAAACACTCATTAATGGAAGTCTGTGTCTTTCATTTCTTTTCACAATCTTAATTTCTTCTTTTTTATGTTTAATTTCATTTGGAGAAACTTTTTTTCACACCCATACTCAATTTGAAACAGAAAAAAACAATGCATATCTAATATTTCTTTGTAACCAGTCAGTACCTTATTCTCTTAAGAAAAGTAGCATTACAAAACAAAAGATTTGTGCTTTTATGCTTACTACAGCCTACCGTTGTTTCAGTCTTGATGTTTTGTCCTGGCTGTGATCCTTATGGTTTAGCTCATCTCTTGAGCCAGCAAAGCTGTGGGCTGACTTCATCAGCACTTCAAAGTCAGAGTCCACCTCCTCCTGTTCTTTCCTTCCTAAAAAGGACAATGGGAATTAATTACAGTGAGGCACTGGGGAGCTTAGGGAGAACAACTCATCAAGGTCATTATGTCTGAATATCAGTAATGTGGCTAACTGCAAACAATGGCTATCAAGATCTCACACACTAATTATTTCACTGAATGTTCATCTTGTAATAGGTCACAAATGTACCCAGGCTTCATCAGCGATAATGTCATTTGTTGATTGCTATGACAAACCAAGTCCTCTCTGAAGGCTTGTTCTGTTTTCTCTGCGGCAAATCTAAGTGTACTGTATATAATACAATATACATATGACATAATATCATCTGAACCTGGAGAGAGTGTGTTGGAAGCCAATGGAAGCACGCCCCCTGCAGGGCTACTGAGAACAGCAGCACATTCAACAGACATGCTGAGCCGGTAAAATCCGATCTCGCTGCTTCCACCGTGGTGTGCAAACAACTGAGAGACCCTCAGGCTGGTAAAGGAATCCGTTGAGCCACTGGTTTTAGTGACCTTGAATTAGATTCACACAAGATTTTCAGCATCAGTGTTGTCAGTTCACCAGTAATATAATCAGCTCCAGGCCCCAAAAAGGCAAATACTTATTAGGATGTACATACTAACCAAGTCAAGGGAAAGTCTAGTAAGTGTATGAACTAACCTGTAAATTGTGATCATTGGCTTGTATGGAAGTAAACTGAGGCTGTTTCCAACTCATCCACAGGGCTGGATCTCTGGCCATGCTGACAGCAAATGGCTCATAACCTTCCTGCAGGCCACACACAGTAAAGTACTGTAGGGAGCTCACTTGGCGACCCAGGTTCAGCCTTCCAACCTGGTTCACCCCAACACTGACCACAGGCAACAGGCCTGGCAAATATGAGGACAGACAAGATAAATAAAATGTATCTCATAAATGTATTGAATATGGACTTCCTGAAGGAGATAGTACTGCCCAGTTAAAAAAATATATTTTCATTTATTATCAATCAGTTAAACAGACATTATTAAATCTGTGCAATGTATTATATAAAGTCAAAAACTCTTTCAGACCGTCTCTGGCATCAAAGTCCTTGGCAGCCAGCTCTGATCCTCTGTCATTAAACAGCACCTCTCCATTGAGCGTGACCACCATGGTGTGTTCAGCCATATCCACCAAGCAACCCACCACATCACCTCTCTGCCACGGACGTCCCAGGGGTTCACTGCCCTGATGGTACCACTGAGCCTGAAAGCAGCAGGAAGACAATTTAGACAGAAAAAGAGACGAGTGTACGAGTCTCACACAGGAAGAGGAATAGAAGTAAAAGATTCATCACTGTTCAATGAGGTGCTAGCAATCATTTCTATGGTATGTTCTTCATTTTAGATAATAGCGGTGATTCTGTGAGCTCTGGTTCAAAATAATGTGTAAGTAGTGCAGCAAAAACTGGCACAGTTTTATTAACCCCTCGTTTAATCAGGGTTACACATCTTAATTACATTAATGGTGACCAGCTGCAGTAGTAATCAAGCATCAACTTCTATCTACATGATACGCCACGGACAAGCAATTTATATGCCAAAGTTAACTATTCTGCTGGAATTTTATTTCTTCATTTCAGCTCATCTCATTAGACTTCTATTTTAGAGACAAGCATCAGGCCCCATTCATGTGTTTTTCTGTTATCCAAAATATCCTCTGGCATCACTACTAATTACACAGCCAGAACAGTCTAGTAAACAAACAAATTTTGATTTTTTTATTAGAGTCAGTGATTCTTTAGACTGAAAGAGTAAGAAATGAAGAAATGTCTAAGAACTGTGGGAACATAAAGCACCATCAACACGTTAGTTTTATTTTACCAAAAAGAAACTAATCCATATTTAAAGGGTCAACAAACTCTTGCAGTGGTTTAGCCTTATTGCTGTTTAACAACTTTGGGAAGTGGCAATGTTCAGAACTGTAAACTTTTAATATCTCACCTCATATCCATCAAAGACATAAGCCTGGTCATCTGAGCCAAGCTCTTTATCAAGGGTACAGCTTGGTCGAGCCCAGCCCACTCTCATATTCCCCGCTGTCAGTATTTCAAATTCAAAATACCACTTCCCCGAGGTCACAGCGTATGATTTATCTGGTCTGAACACTCTGCATTTCTCAGCAGAGAAGAAATGTGTGTCTGATAATGTGGCTGTAAAACCAAGACAGAGAAAACATGGTTATGTCCCAAAATAATGACCGATTTGCATTCAGGTCCTGTTAAACAGACTGTATCTTTGCAATACAATGTTGACAAATGTTACAGGATTGTCAATATTTTGCAAAATAGTTGGAAGTTTAGTTTAGTTGACTTTAACATGATAACCAAGAGAGACAAGTCTTTTCATTGTTAACTTAACATTATTCTCTCATGCTGGCTACTATAAATCAGTGGTTCACAAACAGACAGGCCCGACTGGGAGGGGGCGTAGAGCCATTGCAGGAAAGCCGAGGATGAGCAGGGGAAAATGTGACACCAAGTCGAATAAATGTGACTTATGTGGGAAAATAAACAAACAACAGCTTGCTATCGAGGGGACCTTTATTCCACCAAAATTCAACATGTATCCTTTTTCATTAGTTGTTTCGCCAATTAGTGGAAATGATTGACAAATTGCAGGACTGGGAAGGCTTTTTTTTGTTCAGCATCTGAAGGAGGCCATGCCAGATAAAGTTTGAGAACCACTGCAAAAAGTAAAGTTAAGTTAACTGTGTTGTTACTGATAAGACTGATGAGGAGGCTTTGAGACATACTCCGTTCCTGGTTCAGGGGCTCCAGGCGGTAACCATAGGCCAGCAGAGTACAGACAGTGTCTCTGACTCTCTCCATGCCCACTCTCCTACTCCTGTCATCAAGCAGGCTGCAAGGCACAAGGTACGGGCTCCGCTTGGCTTTCACATCCTTATAATACAGATGGAAAGAGCAAAAATTGGACTACTGTGTATTTGTCAAAGAACAGTGTGCATGCTTGTGCTAATCAAAATGACTAAGCCAATGTCTCGTCAATGCAGTAATGGAATATAAACCTGTTGGGCTCCATGGGTCCATCCCTGCTTAATTTTCTCTTTGGCCCATGCATTGTGATCATTCTCTGCCAGCAGGTTAACCACTTCCTCGTGGGATGAGCTCAGAAAAACCTGGCTCAAATCTAATGGGGCAGGTCTATAGCCACTGGGCTGCTCATACCTGAAAGGAGAATAGAAAAATCAATGTCAAATGAGTGGCTGTAATGCAGTTGTGCTTTTGCACACAGTGTTACATTAGGCATGAAAAATTAAATATTTACGTACTCGTTGGCTAGTCTCATGTATTTGATTCTCTCTGCAGCACGGTCATCAGTCAAACCAATGTGAAAACCAAGAGCAAGCAGAGTCCTTCAGTGCAAAAATAAATAGAAACAGTCACTGATCACAAGATCAAGTGTGTAAAACAAACACTGGTTACTTTAAATGAAATCAAATTAATCAATATAATCAAGTAGACTAAATTATTGTCTATTGTATGGTACAGGTAATAAACCCCACCTGAGGGTGTTCTGAGCCATCTGAAGGTTCTGGTTTCTCTCCTGCTCTGGCAGTTTGGAAAACTCCACCAGACAGGGATCGTGCCTCTTACTCTCATCTCTCACCTGTTTCACAAAAGCATTTTCACTTTCAAATTAAAGGCATTGCTGAATAAAGCTAAAAGAATCAAGTCACTTTAAACTTAAATACTAAACAATTAAAATAATTCCTTATTTGATAAATGCAGTTATCAAATAAAGCAGGTAGTTGTGATATGTGTCTCTTTAGTTACAGGTCCATGTGTCCATCCAACGTCAATTTTGTCCATTGCCCAGAGTTCATGAATATTCTCAGCCATTTTTTCTCGAATGTCCTCAAGTTGTATTGGTAACACCACCTGAGTGAATTGGTATGTATCAGCACAAAGACTCAGATTAAATATAAATACAACATTTTGAGTCTACAGTCTCTCAACAGAAACGTTTTTGTAAAATAAAACCAGGGTGAGCTGACCGCTGATTTTTACCTTACTGATGTCTACTGGCGTGGGAGTGTAGGTAACCGGAGTGACAGGTGCTATGGGGCCAATGAGCTCTTGTTTCCCTTCTCCATGATCCAAGATGTATTTATGACATGGCTCTACTTTCAGCTCAACTCCTGGGAGTAGCGCCTCAGAGCATGGAGCAAAACCTGGTGGCGGTAAGAAGCGAAACTCTCCATGTTTTCCCCCAAGTAGAAAACGTACCCTAGTGTAACGAAATAGGCATTTACTACATGTGCTAAACTGCTTATAGAGACATATACATAAACTTTGACAGGAAACAACAAATAACACTGAATGCAGCATTTTCAGTTAAAATAACTCTGAAAGAAACCAAAAGACAGCCAACAGCCAAGCACAAACGCATCGCCACTTCTTACCTGACTCCGGCAGAGAAGCTGACCACAGGATAAAGAAGTCCATCGACACTAAAGTTCTCCAACATGCCCTGCACAGGTAGCCCATTGACCCGGAAAGAGATGCATGATGCACTGAGGTCAAGGCAGCAGCTGACAACATCATCATTTTTCAGCAGGTGAGGGAAGAGAGAGTTCACCCTGCGGCCCACACAGCCTAAGATTCAGAAGGCACACACCCTCTTAGGTCATCCATGTACATATTTCTTTTTTTTTGGTTGTTTGTTAATAGTTTCTCCTCAAATCCAAATTTACAGTGTAACATGATGAGCTTATTAAATCCCATCAAATCAATTCTAAATTACCAATATGAAATCACTTTGCTTTGAATTCAGGGTTGTTTTGCCACACTGGACGAAACTAAAAGGCGATTAGCGCTCTCTGAATAATTATGTGCTCCTGAACAGTGGCAGTCACTGCCATCATTTCAGTGACAGTGTTTCTATACAGGCATTTTACCAGATTTTCCTGTTTTAGTCAGACATAAATTAAATTTTCTTTTAAACCGTTTGTGTCTTTTATAGGCAAGATGGATTTTAAATATTAATTTGTATCTTATTATATATCTCCATATGCTCATGTGGGGATTTTTTTCAACTTGTACAGAGTACTAATCATGAATCATGTATCATTTTCTGTTGATGTGCCAATCTTTATTGTGAGTTAAGAATCAGTAAGAACCCAGTGGCAGCCCACTGTGATTCCCATCCAAGTGGGTGAGTTATCCACTAGCAACTCCACTCTACACTGAATCCTGTAGTTCTTGTTTGATCTCGTCCTCACCTGACCAGAGGTGAAGTCCATCAAAGCCATATGAGCAGATGTCATCTCCCACCCCGTTGCCCCCCCAGCCCTCTCCTCCTGTCGGCCTGGGATGGTAGCCCTCAGTGCAAGCCCAGCCAACACGCAAGTGGGTGGGCTCAGATGTGAGGAAGGGGTAGACATGATCCACAACAAGCTCATAATACCACCTCCGATGCTGGGCTGAATCTTCCCCCATTGCCAGGAAGACGTTTGGTCTCATGCTGTGGTGGTGAGGTGCAGATGGAAGACAGACAAAAGGACAGAAAATAGTGGTTTCTTTCTCTTGTAAGATGAAGTTATTTTTGGTTTGATATATAATATTGATCTTACAGACACCTTCAATGTCTCTGGTGGATGCTTGTTTGATTTTTACCATGCTGCCCTGTGTAGTATCACTATCACTGTAGAATTTGATACTGCATGTAGCCCACATAGAACATTTCATGGACACAGCACACTGTGTCAGAAATATCTAAATGAATGAACAAACACAGAACCAGACTCTTGTAGCTTCTCCTTTTGACCTTCCAATGTCAGTGCTGAAACTAAATTGCCAAAGATAATTTGGAATCAGAGCATGAAAAACAGTATCATGGAAAGGTATGTGGGCAGGTAATGTGCCAATACGTTGCTAAAATAGTCTGAGTCCGACCAACACAGTGAATAAATTTCAGTTCATGCAGTCATATTAACCTTGTCCTTGAGCTCTCATGGCAGTGAACACATGAGGACTGAGAGAGGCATTAGGAAGATGGGAAAAGGACGCAGAGGGAAAGCATGATCAAGGTTATATGATGTAAGAGATTATAGTGGATAAGAAGAAGTGGACAAAGAAACTAGAATTGGAACCTTACGATTGCATGCCTCTGAATCAACCAGTCAATTTGCAGTTAATTAGTATGTGAATTCTTGAGCTACAGCCAATAATGTGTTTTGTGTGGTCACAGTGGTTTTGGCCTTCCACTTCTGATCATGAATATCTTAATCATTTCATGTTCAAGTCCAAGTGAACATCTATACCAAATTTGAAAAAATTCCCCCAAGGCATTCCTGAGATATTTTGCTCTGTACAAGAGTGGAGCAGATGGATAAAGGACAACCTGAAAACATAATGCCTTCGGCCACAGCTGTCGACAGAATAGAGGCATACAAATAACAGGAAAGACAGCTTCTGAATAACCTGGCAAATTATGGCTGATAAGGGGAAGAAGATGGAAAAAAAGAGAGAAAACTGGAGAAACTAAGGAAAGCAGATCTACTAATGAGACATTTAGTTGAACAATAAGTAAAAGTGATAGAATGAGAAATGGCTTGAGTACGGATAGAGAGCTGAGGAATGGACTGCGCAGGTGTGAAGGATATGAAACAAAATTAGGCCTGAGGAACAAAATAGGCTGCTGATGGAGAACAACATGATAAAAGAAGCCAGCTGCAGCAGAAGAAAGGGAAAATGGAGTCAAAAAAACAAATTCAAAGGAAAAAGAAAATGCCTACAAGATCGGAGTGGCACAGAGGTCAAAAATATTGAGAGTCAGAAGAAAATGAAATATGATGAAACTGATTTTTAAAAATGTCTAAAGATTAGAAAGACTGAACCATATCACCTCAGGCAGAGGACAACTTTTCCCAAGTCTCACTGGCAGTAGCTGAGATGAAGACATCTGTGCTCTGACATCAACATTATTGGTCTAATCTTTTCAGACAAAAGGAATTAGTGCAGCAAATTAAACGATAGCACTGGGGGAGACAAGTGACTCTTAAATTAACTCAGGTCCAGCAGAGGAAAAATATGGGTATTGTGCTCTGCAGAAAGATGAAGTGTATCTTGCATCAAGGCTGTGTATATCAGTGCAGATGGAAAACTTAGATGATTCCAAGGCCTGAAGCAGTGAGATCTCTACTGTTGACAAACAGCACTGAACACATGCAAAAGCAAGCAAGAGAAGGGCTGGATGGAGAGAGTCCTCAAAATGCACATTTTTAAAAAGTGTTCCTCTGTTATAACACATTGTATTTCTAATATTCATGTAATCTGTAACTTTTGTATGTGTGATTTTTGTGTGTAGCCAGTTGTATGTACAGTGACAAATCTAAAAACAATTCAGAAAAACACTGGAAAAGGAATAAGAATGCATCAGCAACAAAACAGTGGTCCTATTGAGAGAAAGCACTCTAAATTGTACCTGGTGACCTGATTAACTAGTCGTGTTTGGAGCAGCAAGTCTCTGTCTGGCAGCAGGTTGTCACAGATGTGGTTCTGATTGGACCGCACTGCCACGCTGTTGCACACACACAGGGAGCACAGCACCTCCAGCACCTGGAACACAGCCTGTCAGCACTTTACCCGGCAATGGTTTGACAAACACATGGAAATGATCCCACATTAGGGAACAGATCAACAGCTGCTGTCACTGTGTGGCTGCAATTCTTTTTTCTGTGTTGTTGCACCGAACAATGAACATCAGTTAATTTCCAAATGGTAAATTCTGCAAGGACATTTATACTAAGATAATTACACACATAATTTTCTCCATAAAAGCTAATATACTGGTAGTATAATATAATACAAAAGAATTACCACAATGACAACATTGGTCATTTTACTTCCAGTACCAAGACAGAAAAAAGAAAAAGCTTGTATACAATACCTTGTGGTTGCATCCATGCTTGTCTAGAAAGGAGATGATGGACTGAATGTGTCCTTCTTTGATGGCATTTAGGGCCTCAGGACTTTCCACTAGGATACAGTGAAGGACCTCTAAGACTCCTATAGCAGACAGCATGCAACTGCTCATTACAATATGGAGGATACCTTGTATTGGTCAGAGGTACAAATATGAGAAGTAATGTGCACCTGGAACATTGCATAATGACCAATATTACACAACCCAAAAAGCCATACACTACATATGATTTTTTAGTAAAAAAATTCAACTAACCAGATGATGCCTCCAGATGGTCTAATCTGCTAATCAGCCAGTCCAGAGAACCTGAGAAATGTGCACAGTTTACACGGTTTCCCCGGATCAGAGCAGCTGAGGAGGTAAAGGGAAGAAAATATTAAGCGGGTGGCTCAGGATTCCCAATAGCTATTTTAAGCAAAATGCATCTGGATGGGTTCTTAATAGTTCAGCAGACACCAAAGAGGACAAATGCATATCTGCCTGGTGTCTGCATCAGTAGATTATCACAGTTGTGAGATTAGTATTGAGAATGAAAGAGGTATTGAGGCTTCTATACTGGAGGTGTGATAATTCTCACCTAGTAGCTCATAGAAACGGTTGAGAGTGGTCTCCCATTCTTCTCCCACCTCGCTCTGTGCAGCTTCAGGAAAACAAGAAGCACTACGGCACTGGTGTAGACGGTCAATACAATCCAAGACCAAATCTATCACACCCTGAGAAGAAAAGTGGGTATGCTTATGAAATGGTGACAAACATATCAGTTGGACCAATTTATTCATTTGCACGTATAGATTTACCTCTTCTTGAAACATGTTCTGTCGATTCTTAAGAGCTGTTATGCTGTTCTGTTTAGCTTCGTGGCTTAGCTCCTCCAGTGGAGACTGGAAATACTTTATCAGATCCTGCAGACTGCATGTCACTATCTCTGTTCGCAGGCTGACAGAGGGTAGGTTTCCTTGCTGACTAAGACCATCAAGTTTCCTGCAAAAAATATTTAAAGAATAAATCATTTATCAGCAATAAATCATAGAGATGAGCAGTTTCGGGCTTGGACACAAACTGTCAGTCCTCCAAATCTTCTCACAGTAAAACAAGCCTAAATTTGAAACTGACTGTTTTTTTCAAACTCATGCTGTGAGCTCCTTATCTGAATCAAGGACAGACTGTTGCGAGTTGTACAGACTGTAAATCCGTTTGTGGTATACGTAAATAGAATCAAATATGCATCTGTGTTGTTACCGGGGGGAAACAGAAAGTTGAGGGTATCACAGCCACAAGTGGTTCCATATCTCAGAGTTTTCACTCAGAACAGCAGTACTTAATAATGCAACAGCAAACTTTTAAAAAGCATGATAGCATTCCCATGGTATTTTGAAATCTCCTTTGGGCATTGCTATGATACTGTTTACCACCACAAGAAATTTAGAAACTTCTTGTTTCCAGGTATTCTAAGACAACTAACCTGCTCCATTTGGAAAGTGCTATGAAATAACTTCTTCTGTGATTGGGTGTTTTATGAATAAAAATTACTTGACTTGATTTGAGCCTACCCACTGTAAGTGAAGTGTAGAGCTTGCGTGTTCTATGATACTTAAAGTCTGTCTGTAAAATAAATTATTTTTGCACATCAGCGATTAATGTAATGTATTTCACAATTTGTCTTCAATAAGCCAGTATTGGCTTGGCTGATTTGTCAGTCTAACAAGGGCATGCATAAAGCCCAGCTATAAACTCACTGTTAGATGGACACATTAAGCCTCAAGAGAACACTGCAGCTGAAAAAAGCAACCTCCATCAGTGTAACCGATGCATCCATCGAGGTGATAGTGTACCCATGAATAGCTTTGGGTCTAGATATGTCATCCAGTACCTGATAAACCCAGTGAGGAAGAGGACAGCACTCCTGATGAGTCTGGCAGTGTGAGATTCTTCCCTTTGAGATCGGGACAGTGTCAGCCCATCGTCCATATGACCCTCACTATGCAAAATGGCCTGGGAACACAATATATGTTATTATTCTTTATTCACTGAAAAGACAGTTAATACGGTCAATCAATCAATAATTCATCATTATTTTGTACTAAAAGATTTACTTTTCGCTGAGTTGCTCCCATGCGAGAAGCCTTAGCATCAGTGGCTTGGTAGGTGAGCCACAGCCCAGAGTCTACATGCTGGACATAACAAATGGAATCTCCATACTTGATCTCTGCGATCCCCATGCCATCGACAACAGTCTTTGTACCAGTGTCAAGCTTCTCCTATAGGCAAAAATCTATTATTACATGTATCTCTCTGAGTGAAGCACACTTTTTCCACTTATATAAAGTTCATGTGACTCCTGAGTCCTGACCTTTGAAGATCGAAAACAGAAAGAGGTTGAGCTGATGTCAGCCTTGTCTTGATCAACCAGATGTAGGCCTTTTTCCTCTGTAAGGCCCAGATACCTCCCAGTGGTCACATGGCACAGTCTGAACGGCTGCCCCCAGCATGTATGCCTGCCACTCCAACTGAGAAATATCAAGAACACTGTGTGCTTTTTATTGTTGTTGTACTCCTCTGAAGGAAATGGAACAATTTATAAAATTTTGTTTTTCCTTTTTTACTGTTGAAATGGGGAGTAAGAGAAACACAGTCTGAATTCCGTTCTGGGCCAACAATATCAAATATGGCTGTGTCAACTCCGTTCAGCCTTTATGAGCAAAAGATAGGGAAAAAGAAATTCCATAAGCTGCTGATGACCTCTATGGTCTAATCAATAATCCACGACTGTGCGTATGCGTGAATTCTTTTCTTTTTTCCGCAGATATTCCTGAAAATGACACTGTAAAATATTATAAAAATGTGATGTTCATTTTATATCATCAAGGGCTTTTAGATGAGGCATAATGTTACTTACACAACATGCAGAATCTCCAGCCTCCAGAGAGAACGGGCATGACTGGAGACTGATCCAATCTCATAATGCAATATCCTACAGTGACAAAACAGACATGACCAAGGAACAAGAGGAGATTTTGTATAGGTGACACCAGAAGTGATTAGTCTTTTTCAGCTGACTGACCTTTGCAATTCCTCTCCCTGCTGTGTAGAGGGAATTGTCAGACATGCATCACTATGGCTGTGGAGCAGCCGCAACGTGTCACCCCCCTTCAAATATCCTGGAATTAGCACAACAAACACCAGATCGCTACTGAAAGAGACATTTTACTGCATCTTTGAAACAAGCTAATTTTTATGGCTATAACTAGGATCTAAACAAGGCTAAGCAATGGCAAGGCAATAATGATTATTCTAAGTATAAGCACAGAAGGTATTCCTAATTTCAATTGAATATTTTTCAACCTGATTTTGACTTAATGTCAACATTGGTTTTCAAAACAAGTTGAAATTTCTCTCTGACCAATCACATTTCTTGAACACAACAATCAGGTGGGCTCTTTCATTTCAGAGATTGATGGTTTATTTTTCAATATGTTTAGAGAACAAAAGAAATGAAGAAAGAAGAAACCTGCCTTGAGCAACTCCACCTCCAGAGCAGATGGGAGCGACACTCCAGAGAGTCTGCTGGAAGGCTGCATTCACAATCAGGCTGTCACTCAAGCTCTTGTTGTTAAATACAGTGCCAAAGGAAAGGTGCTGGAAAGAAACAAAATGGGCTCATCAGCATAAAATGGGTTCTACTAAAGTTCTACTAAAGTTCTACTAAAATAGGTGTTATCATAAACAATTATCCTAAACAGCTCCTCAGAGGCATAGAGAACACCATTTGCTAACAAACAAGCAAAGCCAGCATTTTGTTATTAAGTAGATTGTAATAAAATATGCTTTTCCTACTAAAATGAGTAGGTTTGAGTTGTTTTTTTGCACACAGGTAAACCCACTAAGAAAAGCCAATTGTTCCCTTTTCTACTGCCAGTTGGGTTTGCTTTTTCAGTTTTGACTAAGAACACACACAACTGTAAGGAGCGATCTGATCGCATGCACTTACAGAGCATACAAACACAGAAGCGAAGGTGAGAGAGTGAGCTGCTAGCCATCGTGCAAACTAGTAAATCGGGTGCGTCAGTTCTCATCCTCGGTTTAGTGGTCCTGCTAAGTGTCGTTTTCAAAACTTATTTTGGGGCTACAGCTCACTTATATCAAAGCACAATGTAGCTGCTGTGTTTCTGGTTTAGCAGCACCGTATTAGGAAGGTGACAAATGTGTTAACAGTGTATGTGTGTTCTGAAAGAAGCAGGAAAAGGGGCAAATGTGCGTATTCACCTGGGTGTTCTGCTCGCATCAGTGACATTTGGAGCCAGATAAATATCTGATAAATACCCACATAGACTGTCAATGGACCTGGGTGTGAATGTTGATTCCACCCTTTTTCCTTTGCCAACAAAAGGCTGATGTTCCGGGGTCTTTACTAACCAATGGGAGAGGGGCTTAAGAAAAAAAAAAAAATCACTTGATTATAGACTCACCAGATATCTCTCTGATGACACATTGACCAGTATGAGGTCATCTCTAACGCGCACCTTCTCACCCTCTGATCTCTGTCTAGATGCTGGGTGGATGGTCCACCAACATGCCTCACCTGTACCACACACACAAATAAACAATATACACAGAGGGTTTTACAGTTTCTTAAGTCAGACACAGTACCATCACAAAAAAACAATAATATATCATAATTATACAGAGACAATATGGTGTGATTTAAAAATGCAAATATTTCATCTGTCTGTAAAGGGCCAGCACCAAATACCTGCTTTATCCTCTTGCAGACCAACATCAAAAGCCAGCTTGTCAGTTGAGGACTGAGACGAAGACAAGCAGCTTAGATACTGGGAGTAAAACAAAAAGTATGTATTTCAATGAATATATGAAAAAATATTTGGACATAGTTAATAAGACCCTTAGAAAAATAAGACTATAAGACTGAAACCCTCTGATTCATATCTGCATCATATCAAAATGACTCACCATGCCACTGTATGAGTGTAGGAACAACACCGCCTGGCCATAAAGAAGCGTGCGATGGCTTCCCCCAGCTCCAACCTGTAAAACAAAATCACATTCTATGACTCACAGTTTGCGAAAAGTAAATAAATTTAAAAAGATCATCATAAAATGCATCCTTGTTCCCTTGTGTAAACACCAGCTGTTCCAGCTTTTGATGGTCTATTTGTCCGTGTTAAAAGATTGTGCAAACCAAGCAAAAAAAAAAAGAAAAACAAAAACTGTGGAAAAAATTGGCACTCAAAGTTCCCACTGTATGTTACCCTCAAGTTATAAGTACTAATTTTCATCCTGTTTCTACATATGAATGTGATGGCCAGTGACAAACTAGTCACAAAGTTAAGTCCAATCAGAGGGCAGTTAGTCTTATTACATTCGTCTCCACAGCAGACCCTGCAGGGTGTGGGAGATTTTGAGGATACAAAGACACAGTGTATAGAATACTTGTACTGTATTTGCTCATGTAACATGTATTAACTTATAATTTCATGTAAAGCTGACATGAGGTCAGTTTTATCTGGCATGATTCTGTGGTATCTTGAAATTCCAGTTAGGCCCAAGTACGAGGCACAGATTTCAATGTGAACAGCACAACTATACTACTAACGCAGCAATTAATAATTAATGCATCCTAATATCTGGGGACCGTCAAGATGCATTGGGAGAGAAAAGAAAAGAAGACACTCTCACCTCTGCAGCCAGGTGCTGACTGTGAGCCAGCATCTCCTGCAGGGCACGGACAGAGAGGCACTGGGCCAAGACGAAGCCACATACAGACAAATCCGGTGGAACATTCTGGGAGAAACAAAAGGACAACAGAGACAGGAGAGTCTTTGCGGTCTGTTCCTTGTTTACTTAATCCACAGGCCTTCAGTGCAATTAGCAGGATCACAGCCAACTGGCAATTAAGTAGTTCACATTTGGGAGGAAAATGGGAAAATCTGACTCACGAAAAAGAGAAATTCATGAATTATAATCATATTCTGTATAAATAAGTAAGAAACATCAAGTCTGAATGAAACATGAAATATTAAATGTCATTAATCATTCATTTAGAGGTGAATTAGTAGTAGGGCAAATAAACTTTTATATACTTATGAATTACAAACCATCCTAAGAGACATTCATTTAAGCTTGATGTTGGCAGATAGAGGTCAACCTGTCTTACAAGTAAGCTTCTCATACTACAATCTGATCATATTTGGTTACTGCACAGTATATTTCAGGGTTAAACATACAGAAGATAAGGTATTTTTGTAAGTCAGATACTCATAAACTTTTTAGTGAATTGGCTGCATACTTTTACACATCTTTATTATTATTCCAAATGTCAAAAGTGATGAAGTGAGACACGAGATGACTAATGAGCTGCTATGGCAACAGGGAAAAACCGCAAAATCACTTAGATGGAGCTCTTTACCTTGCAGTTAGAGGTGGACTCAAGCCTGCAAACCCTGCTGCCAAATCCCTCCGCAGCAAGACAGAGCTTCACATGTTCATCCTGGGAGGTAAGGGTACTTTGCAAAACCACCTCATCTCCCTGAGAGAAACACACACACACATATCACAACAACAAGTACAAACTTTCATGAGCAAAACAGCTACAGATCGTCATGTATTATGAAGATGCAGGGGGGTCAAATTAGCCTAATGGGCAGCCCCTGTCTAGGTAATTAAGGTGAAACTGGAGCATATTCACTGAGTGGGACACAATCTGTGGAGGCCTACACTGACATGGATTGATTACAGACCCTCATCATGCCAAAAATGAAATATATGCTAGCATAAAGAGAAAACCCGTGAATCAGCCCACAAAAATAAATGAAAGACACACCAATTAAATGATATATTGTATGCACACAGTACACAGAAGGGTTTAATTTGCGCATTCAGGAAAGTTAGTCATACTGGCATGATTTTGATATCAGAACAGCATGGTCTATCTCTACTGTAAAAGCATGTACAGTAAATCTCTGCCACCTAAAATTTATCTTATCATCACTGCAATGCCTAATCAACCATGTCAAAGGAATTGGGTGTTCCACGTCTATTTAAGGAGCTGTACAGAGGGACACCAGACGTCTGGTCTCCAAAGTCCAGTCAGGACTACTAACACCTCTCTCTAAACCAGGCCACATACCTCCATATTGGAAAGATAGGGCACTGTCTGACCCCTGATTCACCCGCTTTTCCACTCTTCATATCAGCAGCACTCTGCATTCAGTCAAACACACTGCCCAATGCTAAGGGGTGGTGGAGCATTTGAATGCCTACAGGAATCAGCTCTTCTTCAAAGTACATTTGGCAAGTGAAAAATTTTTATGCCATAAAACTTAATCCAAATGTCAAAAGCCCTGGCAAGTGGAAATGCATGTTCATTCAGCTGCAACAGGCTTTCCATGGGTGTGTTTTTGATTTGAATCTGACACTGTTATATATTCCCATCTGTACATTTCAAGACCTCCCATAGTATTTTATAGTGGATGTGGACCACCTTGCTTGAAATAACTACTTTTTGCTACTGATAAACAAGGAATTCACTTTTATGATATAAAAACATCAAACTTTACTGTTGTTTCACAAATGCTGTGTGCATTTACTCTGTGATCTGTTTCTCTTGTCATCTATTAACTGAATTGATTGTGAGACAAGATTTGTCATGATATTTGTGGCTTCCCGCCTCAGCTCAACAATTTCCTGGGGGAAACCCTGCATTTAATGAAATAATGTATGACACAGATATCTACAGTGTAACTTTATATTATGGGTTGATCTTGCAAAATAACTTTGTCCTGGGTACTGGGTTCAAACACCATCTGCCTGTGCAAGTGAGTGTGCATCCTGTATCCACACCAGACACTCTCCCTGTGACATGCCTTTATCAGAGGGCAAAGATAACAAGCTGTGAGAGGACAACTTACAACTGGGGAACAATGATATCATCTCAGAGTAAAGAATAAAGAAGCCATTTGTGGGTTTTCCCTCACTGTCAGTGACACACAAAACACTGTGAAGAAGACAGACCAAAATTCTGCTGGGAGATGTGCACTGAAAGTAACCCAGACAAACGAAATGTTACTGAAGTAAATTAAAAGGAACAACTTTTAATTGACAGCCTTTGGCTTGCATCATATGGTCACACTTCATTTTCACAGACCTGCGCTTGGGGATATTGAACTAACTCTGTTAATATGAAGTTAAGTTAATAAAGTAAGTAACTAAAAAGTAGGCAATATTAACACAGTTGAAAAAAATAGGTTGCATTCAGACAAAATGGAGCCAACATGGAGTCTGACACTGTTAGTATCCTGAGACAAAACTCATAATGGAAAGGAATTAACTACATTTACTCACCTTAAATACTGCACTTTTGGTTAAGGTACTTTGACTGGACAATGAGTCATTTAGAGGTCTAAATGTTATGGGCATTTCTCTGTATTTTCTGAATTGTTACAACCGTAATCATTAATTGGGAAATAGTCAGGAGATTAATCCATGTTGTAGGTAAGATGAGATAAGATGCAATTTGTTTAACAGTTTAAAATGAGTTCCCCACACATCAACTACAGTAAAATTTCAAACTGCTCTCAAATGAATGCATGGACATGCATGACTAATGAGCACGTGTCATAGAGTAAGCCACTTTTATTTGTACTACTAAGGACATTTTACATATTTTCACTTATGTAACCATTTTAAACAGATGTAGTATTTTTCAGTGGTGGTATTCACTTCTTTCCTCTGGCTCCTCTGCAAAGAGTTATGACTAAGCAAGCTGTTAGCTCGCGCACCTGCAGCTAATTAGCTGGCAAGAAAAAACACATTTTTCCCTCGGTTTACCAATTTATAAAAATATTGATTCTTCATATTTCTTGCTAGTTTGAAAAAAAAAAAGTCTAACTCACCGTTCGCAGAAACTGGAATTCGTCGTCTTTTTCTCCAGTTTCAGCCATTTTTTAGCCTCAAACTAGCTACATTAGACAGATGTTAGACTGTCAGTTAGGACAGAGGAACTCAACTGTTTCTGGTTGGGAGGCTTCCTGTAAAAGTGACAACTCTCCGGCCCTGTGGTTCACCAAAAACATCCAACACTCAAAGCTTCATTCAACAGCGCTCACTAGTAACATCTACTGGTAAAATCAATGTATAGCAACGGGTTTAGAAACAGACGTAGACGCCGAGTTTGAAAAGTGAAGCCGATGCGGAAGCAAGGATGTATTAACAGAACGTGCGGAAGTGCCTTGATAACGGTGTAGTCGTGCATTAAGTCAAAATTTGAACTTCCAGACAATTTAGAGTACTCACCGCTGTTCTGCCGATTTTCTCGGTGCCCAAACACTCTTCTTTTCATGTGAATTAAAAAATTACTCAGTTCACAGCACAGTAAAGGGGTTTCAAAGGAATTTGACAGTTTCTGCCACATTAGGTTGCCGCTTCATTTCCCATGATTCAGCTGGCCGCTAGGCTGACTTGATTGTTTATGTCTGGAAAGGTCTCAAATGCGATATCAACAATCCTGACTGGGAAAACTGAGTTTAATCAATGTCCTTATAGGCCAATATGATATAATATACCTACAATATAGAACGTCTCTGGTTCAATATGGGCGCCATATTCCTTCGACCAAACGGTTAGATCGCCCTTAAGAATCAGAATGAAGGTTTTCAAATGACCTTTGGAGTTCCCCAACACTGAACAGCTCTTTCCGATTTAAAAGTCATGGGAAACCATTTCATTTCGACAACTAGACTAGACACCTACATTTTCCCCAGTGCTAAGGAACCAATGTTAAAGAGATTAAACCCTTAAGAATCCCTGTGTGGGATGATGCAGTTGTCTGGAATAATAAGATCTGACAAGTAGGTAGGCCTATGGTCTGTATAGCCACCATATGGAAAAAGCACTGAAATCTCCAATATTGCATCTTCTCAAATGGAATAATGCTTCACACTTTAAAACCCTGTGTTGTAGAAGTTTTTGGTCAGGACATGATTCAAAAAAGCAATGAAACTGCCCTTTGTTGCTTTAATAAATACAATTATGCAATGCCTTGGACATAAATACAAGTGATTGGTGACCTGACTGACCTCTTACCTTTTCTGGAATCAGGGATTCTCCTCAGAGGAGGAACCAGCTGTCCACTTTGGCTCCACGACCTTTCTTAAAACACCCTTGCAACGAACTTTCACAGTACTTCCATAAAAGACAACATAATAGATTGATTGCTTTGACTTTTGCTGACCATGTTCATTTCCTTCAAAGAGAGAAGCATTTTGAGTTTTTGATTCACTGCTCTGTTCTGCAGTGCCATCCTGGGATTAAATTCTATATGTTAAAGCCTAAAAAGCCATCCTTTGTGAAAAGCTAAATCAGTTTTTCACTGTTCTTTCCATCCAGTAATTTCATACGATAGGGTGAAGGAATAATTTCATCCTCTGAAGCTGACATTGCAGATATCACTCCTCCACTTAACTAAACATTAAAAAATTTTTTTTATATTTTTCATTATGTTATCTTTGCTCCCTGGTCCAGCATATTGAAGTACTTCTTATTGTAAAACTGTACATTAAGAATACCATTATATTCTCTAAGGTACCTGTTCAAGCCTCAAACTGTACAGATGTAGAGCTACAAATTTGACATACAGAAAACATGAAAATATAGACCTCTTGTCCTTTTTGCAACCCTTATGATCTTTGACCCTGTCGTTCAGTATGGTGTAGCCCTTGTTTAAAAAACCTCTCGACCTCTTCTGATTCTGAGCATGGCTTTTGTTTAAATGTACAGTGTGGATTTAGACATCTTCTAATACAGTGGCAAATTGCAAATGAAAACCAAAACAAGCATTGATTTGTCAATTTGAAATAGGTGTTTGAATTAAGCAGAAACAGTTTATTTAATAAATCAATTTCCCTCGATTACAAAGTTCAACTGAGTGAATTTGCTGATAGCAGAGCAAGTAAATTTCTTCAAGGTGTCTGAGTATTTATTTTCCAGCTAAACAAATAATAATTTCTTCACCAAAACTTAATGAGAACACCTCTTGGAAGCATGGAGCTCAGACGTTTCTGAAGCCATGGTCAACAGTTCCAAAAAAATAAACTTTTCTTTTGAAAGGAGTTGCTTTCATCTACATAGTTTTAAATTATTTTTGCTCCAGTGCTTTGTGATCAGTTTGTGTGAAATGGTAAATTCCATTTTTTTGTTAACCTCCACAATAGTTTAGCCCACTTACACCATGGGTGTAAAATCATAAACACAAAATGTTATCATTCTTATTCATAGCATTACAAGATTATTCCTGCAGAATGTAATTTGCATAGACTTAGTATCAGATCTTACGAGGGCAACACAAGCACATTTTAGTTAGTTATTAAGATACTCAATTTGCTGTATGAAAGACATTATAGTACAAGTATGTTAATTCTTCGACTACAATTTAATTTTATTCTCAAACAGCATACAACATGAGTACAATGACAGGGAACATGTAGCCAAACAGCAGTTTTATACGGATAAAAGTGGATAAATCAATGTATATTTCTACTGACGACCGTACTTAAAATGTGTCAACAAAAGAAAATTGGGAAATCACTTAATGCTAATTTATGTATTTGTTTTTGTCAATTTATTGTAGTTATTTCTAGGCACATGTAACCATTACAATGTTTGCTGCTGCCTGAGAAAATGTTTAATCTTCAAACGCACTTCACATGAATACTTCACATTTAGTCTACAGTGAAAATTGTAAACATTTACTTTTGCATTCATGTGGTTTCCCACTTTTCCTCTGTTAGTACTATGTATTTTTAGCCCTTTGGGAACCCATTTTCTACTGTGTTTATTGTTGGATGGCAGTAGGTCTGAAATGAGCTTTTACGAACTGTAATTCACTTAAACTATCTCATAATGCCTTATCAGATTCCCAAAACAAAGGCACTGTGAGGAAGTATCAAAACAATATGTGACAGCATTAGATGAAACAGGACTTTTATGTCTTACTACCTCAACTGATAAACCACTGAAACACCATGATCCTCTTGCTGTATGCATATTATCAAGTGACTTGGGTTTTTTATGGTATGTGAATTAAGTTTCTCCTTGATTAAGAGCTCGACTTTCTGCACCAATACCAAAACACACAAGGTAAGATATACAATGCATTGTATATCATTATATAATTTGAGCATGTTAGTTTGTATTTGTTTAGGGGGCCATCTTTTATAGGACATAAGAAGCAACCAAGACACATGACAATGCTCAGCATGATTGTAGACAAACTAAAGCGTCAGAAAACTAATCAACAAAAATTGTGTATGGTCACAAACATCTCATTCGACATATTTGATCCAACTTTGTTATAGATTCCTTAAATTCATCAAGAGATGGAGGGGAGGCATGGTGGGGTTGGTTAGGTAAACGGTCAGTAGTTTAAAGGTTTTCTAGTTGGGTTAAAGGTCGCTCTCTCCATAGAGCGCAGTGGAGAAGGCAGTGTAGTCCAGTGCCCCTGGTGGTGCTCCAGGGCCGGCATAAGGCGGCATCCTCATGATGCAATACTCTGCTTGCTCTGGAGGAAGTTCTCTCCTTAGCTCCTCCACTAGTATGTAGGGCTGTGAAAAGAGAATGTGTTTCAGGCATGTTTTACAGGAAGATTCATGCCAATACCACCCTTTTCTATTTTTAGCTCATGAACAAAATGTTAGCTCATAAATCATCTTGGCACGGCAAATTCTTGGAAATAATGATCGGAATGGAATAGATTAGTGCTGGCTAAAAATATCTACCCATGTGCCGGTAAGCCACACAAACACATACCTTATCAGCTGCGAGGATCCGGAAGGATGCCACAACCTGCTCAGCAGTGTCTGTATCAGCCGTCTCTCTGGTCATAAAGTCAATGAAAGACTGGAAGGAGACAGCTCCAGTAGCATTAGGGTCCACCAGCATCATTATACGGGCAAACTCCACCTCTCCCTGAGAAAGGCATGGATAGAGAATGAGAAGCATATGAACAGTATATGTGTAGAATAATGCAATAAAACAGAATTGACCCATTCATCTACCCACAGCCTGAACTCCATACCAAGTCATATCCCATAGAGATGAGGCAAGCTCTGAAGTCATCAGTGTCCATAGCTCCATTCTTCTTCTACAATTGGAGGCCAAATTTCAGATTCACAACACAGGGGAGCAAAGAGGAAAGAAGACAGGGAGGAAATCAAGAAAAACAGAGACACAAGAGGACACAGAGGAATAATGGTTTCAACTTTAAGCACACAAGTTCTTGGTTTTTGTCATAAGGCACTAAAGATGAATATGAGTCCATGATAAATGAGAACTTAAAAACTCAGGAAATAAGTAATTGCAACATTGCTCATATACTCGCGTGCACACAGTGTAACTGTACACATGGAGGCTGTAAACACAAAATGTTTCTTATCTGGGACATGGCTAACATGCCAATTTTGTGCTGCAATTTCTATTTGTTGGGTGTATTATCCACGCTGTTAGTCTGGCACAGTGAGACACAGTCTGTGAAATTTCTCCAAATGTAGCTTGAATAAATAAAACAGAATACTTAGATAAGCCATCAGTTCTTCCATCAGTACTAAATGGATCATGCTGGAAAATTTATAAAATATGCTTAAATATGGCTTAACATTTCACAGTACAATGGAAATTTGTGACAGCCAAGGGAGAAATGTTAAATCTGTTGTCCATACTCTTCAGTGGGCATTACTGTAGGTCAAATATAGGGTCAGGTGCTGAACACTGCCTTTGGGTTTGGCGAGAACTCAAGCTCTAGCGCACAAACAAACACAAGGGAGGACATTTGGGTCACCGTGCTCCGAGTTATAGGACTATCTATAAATACGTGGCTACCCCCTGCTCTGTTTCTGAATCGGTCAGATTGCTTTAGGTCAGTCACTCAAATGGACAATGTCACCATGTGAAATGGTCGAGAAATGTACCCGGTCAAAGTGGGTGAAAGAGGATCTGAACTCATTCATCTGCTGCTGGCTGATGCCCTTGGCATCCCGTGTCAGGATCTGGGTCTCGATCTCATTAATGGTTCGGGCAATAGTTGTGAGGAGCAGCTCCCACCCGACTCGGATGTGCTGTGGATGTGGTACAGAACATGTTCAAACAAAGAAGACACACACAAGACCAGTTAAATTAATAATGAATGTTTAAAAACTACGCATCAGTAAATATATGTTCATATAGGGATTTAGATATTTCTCAATCTCATTATTCATGCAGAGCTGCAAAGAGTGTGTGTGTGTGTTTAATATTTAAAAATACTGCACATATACCAGTCCCTATTGTTTATGTCTGCCACATTCAACGCTGTCCTGTACCTCCATAGTGTAGTTGGTGTGTTTGTTATCAAACACCAGGGACTCCTGGATTAGCTGGTGGTCTCCCTCCAACTTGTCAACGTTGGGTTTATAAGCAACAATGACGTGCTCAAATTGTTTCAACTGTGTCATCTGGTCCTCCAGGGTGCCTCCTATGTCCAAGGAGCAGCGTCCAATTTCCTGTTTGGGCAAGACATGCAACAAGGTCAACTTAATTTTTGGACCAATTACGATCATAAAACACTGGTCAAAAGAGCTATTGTTTTTGTTACTGATACTGCGGGGAGTCATTTAACTGTGCCTAAGAGTAAGTTCTGTCCAAACCAATATGATTTGATGAAGAGAAATTGTATGTGTATAATAATATTCAGTCCTTTTACTTGGCATTATTTAATTATCAATATCATTATCAGGAAAGTCACCATCATTGTACTTCCCATATGTGCAGTGCATTTGAATAGAATTATTTTCCATTTTAGGTCTTTATTTGATTAGACTGAGATAACTGTCAAATTGCTTATGAGGCCTGTATGTCTAACCTCCATCCTGGCCTGTATCCAGGGACCAATGAGATTAGCCTGGGCAGCAAACTGCCGTCTCAGCCGTTCGTGGGCATGCTGGCGTGCCATCTCCTCCTGAAGGGCACCATCTCTCTGAGGAACCAGCTTCTTCACCTAGGAAGCACACACACGTATTAGTGGCGTGTAGACACTGCTCTCCTTGCTCCAATTTCATAATGACTGCTTTTATATGACCAGACAGCCACCATCTGCATAATGACTATTCCTTGATATAAAGGTCTGTATGTGAATTTAAAAGCTGGAGCTACCTTTTCCCACTTGTTGAGAAGCTCCTCAGTTGTAATGGTGCTGTAAGGGTTGATAATGTTGGCCTTGATCCCGTAGCTCTGGGAAATTTTCTGCACCTCATTGTGGATTCCCAAGATGGCCTGTCTCTCAGCATCCGCCTCAGGTAGGGTAGCTTTGAACTGGTCATGAGCTGCGATTAAACTCTGGCAGGGGGAAAAAGGAGAAAAGTTAGACAGATCTATCCAAATTACACACTGTGCAACATTATAGACCTAAAAGACAATTCACAATGAAGAGCAGAAGTTTGCTATTACTATCTAAAAAACAGCACAGTCTGAGTGTTCTGTATGCCTACCTGGACTTCTTCAATAGTATGCACAATGAACATATCCTGCAGGTCCTCCATGGCTCCTTCCATCCAGTTATTAAAAGGAGCTGACCTCTTGGCAAACTCCAAGAACAACTGATCAATGGTCTCTAGCAGCTTCTCAGTCCGCTGAAAGAATTACAAGATATTTTATTTACTTTAGGTAGGTGTTTAATTCCTGGAAGAAAATCATACCATCCAGCCTATAGCTCAGCATTTACCTGAACTAAAGATGACTCATCTTCATCTCACATACAAATCCAAAAAACAAACGTTCCCTCACAGTTTTGATGAATTATCCCAGGGTGAATAACAGCGTTATGGCCTTGTTAACCCCATACCCAATCTTGGTTGTTGCTGATGGGGTTCCACCCTTCAGCAGAGGATGGTGGGAGCAGGAGTTAGACAGAAAACAGACCCCTGTCACTGTCATTCAGACATAATCCTTGGCCCTTTTCCCAGGCCCTCACACATTTGCAGGTCTGGAATGGCCAACATGGATCAGAGGAAGTGGCCTGTGGGCTTTGAGCCAGTGCTTTCCCTGGACAGGAGTCTTACATCTATTTCTCCTTTATCCCTGCCACACTCCAATTTTACCCCTCTATGTGGGTCAGGGATTTTAAAGGGGATCCAATTATCTCTCCTCATCAATCAGTAGTGTCATTTCACTCTTCAGATGTCAATGACAGACACCTATGCTTACTGTGACATTTTGACTGAAGTGGTTGCAGATGCAACTTAAATTCTGCCTCTATTGTGGCTAATATGGAACATTAGCGCACTCTTGTGGGGACTTAAGTTATTCTAACATGAGAAATTAATCCTTTAAATTTTAGGAATGCACTTGCTAATGTGCAAAACACAGCCCATCACAAAAACTGGTAAAATTGATGTGAACAACTTTGACTGCTGCCCATACCTCCAGTGCCTCTCTCCTCTTCTGAGTCAGGGTTCCCAGTTTGTCCCACAAGTCACAGATCCTCTGGCAACGCTGGTTCACAGCAGCCACATCATGGTAGTCCAGCTCACTGGAAAAACAGTACATACCAGTGTTTGATTCAGTTTTGCAGCATTATTTCCTGCCCAGGCATCCCCCCCCCCACACACACACACAGGACAGCACAAGTAGTAACAGCAATAGGGCACAGGAAAGACAAACATGACAGTTGAGTTATCATTTAACACCCAACTACAGAAGGCCTGACCAAGTTACTTGCTAAAACTGAAAGTCAGAAATCTGCATTTAAGAATGAGAAATTAACTGCATATACACAAATACAGTTAGACACAAGCTGAAGTTTAAATGTCCATTTAGTGCTACCATAAACATTTCTTTCAATAACTGCTAACCTTTGGAAGTCAGGTTTCAGTTGATCAAACACCAGAAGTCTGTGACCTTAACTGGATTTTTATTCTGTAACTGAATCCAAATGTGCAGTGAAAGATTTTGAAGGTGAACATCAAAAAGAAAACAAAACCCACACATTATTTTTTTTGTTTGTTTTTAATTTCAAACTTGAACAGATGTCAAATACACACACTGAACTAGAGCTGCCCTTTTCCTTATCCGTTTGAAGACATTCAGCTTTGTTCAAGACTTGAAGTAGTGTTGTGGCTGCTTCTGCGAGGGAGCATCACGGGGAACCTCATGAGTCTGAGTGGAGACGACTGGAGCACTGGGATAGTGGTATCTCTTATAATGGACTTCATCCCAGTGGTCTCTCCCGTTTTCATACTCGGATTGGAAGCGCGAGAATGTGCCAGGAGGAAGCTGACCAGTCAAGAAGAGGTAGTACTGGTTTGGTCCAAATGGTTGTGGTGGATGAACAGGATACAGAGAGCTCTTAGATATGGGTGTATTTGCCCCTTCGAGTGGTGCAGAAGCAACCTGGAAGGGGGGCAGACCACTGTAGCCTCGTGATTCTGTTTCCCTCTCTTCATTTCCATGGTTGTAGGTGGTTTCATAGTGGCTCAACTCACCAGCCCGGAAGCCAGGGACAGGATAAGGAGGAGGTGGTGGTGGTGGAGGACCATGGTTAAGCTCCTCAGTTTCCCTTTCCTCATGACCATGCTCAAAGTTCTCCTCATAGTGCTCAAGCTCACCGGCCTGAAAGAAAGGTAGAGGTGGTGGTGGTGGAGGAGGAAAGCCAATGCTAGGTCCGGGCTGAGACATTCTGGACACACTGTGGGCAGTTGAAGACTCTTCCACAGGGTCCCAAGCAGGAGCCGCATTATTCCATGGAGCCTTGCTGGAAGTGTGTGTTGTAGGACCCGAGCTTGCTGGGTAGGTTTTAGGACTAGTATACTTTGAACCCCCGACTGGTTTACGGTGAAATGAGACAGCAGGATTATTCACATTGGATGGCTGAATGGGGTCTCGGGTTGAGCCATAGTGGACACCTGGCTGGTTCCAGCCTAATGGAGAGAAAAAAAAAAAAAGTATTTAAATTTGACCCACTCCTCACCCCCCAAGAAAACATTTATAGTGAAGTTGCAGTCTTTACCTTTTTTAGCAGGGTAGCAATGGATATTCCAACTTAACAGTGCAATGACAAGCAACTGACTGTGAAAAGAACAGCATGGTCAAAAACCTGAATAAAACAAACAACCACCAAACAGAAAGAAATAATCAAACACAGTGATTTAAAAATCATTCACATACCTTGGAAGAATCCACACTGCCATTTTGCTTGTCAGCTGAAATGCTAGACTGTGAGTTCAGAGCACCGGTGAAATACGAAACAGGAAATGCTCTGCAGCCAATCCCAGAGTGAGGAGTTAACGATGGACAGGTGTATTCAATCACTGCTGATTGACAGTGAACTGCACCTTTCACCTGTGTGACCTGTGTTGTGACAGACCTAAGGCTCATGACAACTTTCCCAGGTGGCTCATCACCTAACATGCAAATCACAATTTTGAGACAGTGAGGATATATTGATCCAACTTCCTCCACTGTCTCAAACGTGAACGAAGACTAAATATATTTATATTATATCATTGAACTACTGCCTGTTTGATGTGCTTTGCTTTTAGAATAACATTTACAGGAGAGAAATAAAAACAAGACCACCACTGCTCCTGAATGCTATGTTTGACAGGAGTGAAAAACACACTCCTGGGCCTCCATGACACATGACTGCAAACATCTGCTATAGGGAGTACATACTTCAGCTCCTGTGCAATGGCGGCAATCTGCTCCACTCTGTCCTGGTGGGCTGCCAAGTCGCTCTCAAAGGCCTCGTGTTTTCGAAGCAATGCTCTGATTTCTATCAGGGTGGCTGTTTCATAGTCCTTCTGGGAAAGGATCAGTTCTTTACCTGAATGTCACAAATAGGCAAAGAGAAAAAAGGATGAGGCAAGAGAAAAGAACAACAAGATAATTAATAGGTTTGGTCTAAACACAGGCCTTATTTGGTCATTGCAGATGGAGAAAATGACCTGTTACAATCCACTACAGGCTGATTGCATCGGACAGACTAAAGCCCACGATCAAATCTCATTAGGTACAAGTCTAAACAAACCCCAAGGTTAAATGAAACACTTGAACACTGAAAAGCAGGCAGAGAGCCATGAATACAGATGCCTGTAGATAAACAATGAGCTAATAAGTTAAGATAACAGATAAACGCACAGACCTATTGACACAGCAGTGAATGACAGATACAAACACAACCGTCCAGAGGGTTAAAAAGCTGAAATGCACAACTACAACTGACCGCTGGCCCAGTTCTCATGATTGGTGGCTTTTTGGCGGAACTTCTCAGCCAGGTGGTCGAGCCTCTCGAGCCGACGGATCTCTGTGAGGAGCCACTCCTCGTAGCCTTTCTCTGCCTGCTCCAGGCCCTGCCATGCACTGGCTATGTCCTGGAAACAAAATTAAAAATCACAGATTAAATGAACTCTCTTAAGAAGTTCTGATTAAATTTGACTTTGGCAATTAAGAAAAACTGATGAACAAATATTTGAACCACTCTAGAGTGGTACACTATCAGGGCCACTAGACTAATACAGCAGAGTGTGATAGAAGACACATTAACAGTGGTGCACACAATCACAAACATTTCTTCAACTGTTGAACAGAAGTGAAGGAAGAATTTGGTGTTGTGACTTACAGATACCATCTTCCCCTCAGAGGGCATAAAGGCAGGGCGATTGCTGATGCGTAACTTGGTCTGCAGAGTGTTGAAGTTAATTTCCAGCTGGCACTTCTCCTGCACCTTAGGGGGCTTGTGCTGGCGCCTGTAGTCCCTGAAATCCTCTAGCTTCCGCTGCATCTCTGCCATGGTCTTCTCTGGGGTCCGGTTCTCCAGCCAGGGAGTGGTGCGGCGGATCCACTCCAGCAGCTGGGAAACACAGGGACAACATGGGAATAAGCCGAGAGGAAAGAGAGCTGTTAAGATAGTGGTATGTCACAAAGACTGATGATTTATTCAGCTTTTCAACAGATGGCTCTCTGCTTATCACAGAAATTGAATTCATTAGTGTGGGAAAGAAAGATTTTTCAATCTAAACTTAAGTCAGTTCTTGTTCTCTATGTGCCAGATAAAGTTTAGTTTCACTTTGAAAAATCAATGGCTTCATTTCACAAAGTGTCATCATCAAACAAGGTTTTTTTTTAAATGAAATTTCAAATGCTTTACCTCACTGGCCAGTCTCTCATACTCCTCCATCAGCTTCTCATTCTCCTGGTTTACACCGAGCACCTTACAGATCCTGTTGGCAGCTGTCTCTGCCTGAGAGCACAGGGCACCAGAATAATATAATTACATCAGCAAAGTAGCACAGCTGGTCATGCTCCTATTCATCCTTCCAATATCCTTAAAAATTACTCTCACAATACATTTTTGATCTCAATGACACATCAAAATCAAAGTGGCAATCGAGTTCTGCACCTGTCCTCAAAACACATATGGACTGTACAGCAGAGGCAGAAAGAGCTAACTCATCTGAGGCAACGAAGGGGACTATACCTGCTCAGCACCAGCAAAAGCATGGTAAAAGCAGGACACGTAGGTCATGATCGCTCTTTCATCAGGCTTGGGGGTGTTGATGATATCTATAGCATTGAGAGGAGGGAAAAGTCAAGGTGGCAAAAAGAGAGAAAACAAGTGAAAAATAACACAAGAGTAAAGCTTCTCTGGAACACAGAAATAGACAGAAACATCCATTATAACCTCCATTAATTTATTATGATTTCCATTCTATACCAAAATATAATTATTGTAACTACAGTGTAACAAAAATTAATTGACTCATACAAACAGTAATAGTGTTGTCACATCAGTTAAACATTTCAATTCAAGCATTCGTATTTGGCCTCTGGTTTATGAGGTTTATGAAACATTACCTTCAGCATCCAGCATTTTGGGAATGTCCAGGTGTTTCTCAGCTATGTCAAAAGCCAGGTTCAGGTTCCCCAGAGGATCATCCTAAATAAAGTAACACAATTCTACATCACTGAACAGCAATGCCGGACTTAAAATGCCACCGTGCTGACCTCCATGCTATGGTGGACACATTATACTCCCTCATCACCAACTGTACATGCACTTTAATCTAAAAGCAATTGTTTTTAAATTTATATATTTGCAGAAAAGAATAGACTGTTTTCATTTCTGTCATGAGCTGGCTACTCAGTGTTGATTATTACAGTTTGGTGAGTTGAAGGAAATTATCACCAAATCATCTCCATGGAAAAGTCACTTATCTTCTCATATCCATAACATATTATGGATCATGTTATGGTGGTGGTTTTGAATATTACTGATCATTTTCTTCAATTAAGTAATTGACTGTTTTGTCAGCAACATGTCAAGTTTTACAGATGAGAGATGATGACAAGTCAGTGAATGTTTGCACTCATTTTACTTCATAAATGGCTTAAATAATCGTAAAATACATGGTTGATTTCCATGTATTCTACTACATTAATCACCTGAGAATCTATCAAATATATCTTGTCATAATTTTCTTGTCTGACTTTCTTTTCTCTCACAAGTGACTCTGACAGGGCAAACCAAGGGTGCATTAAGCTAACAGCTGACAGTGAACCCTCCCCTGCTGATGGAACAGTCAGTGAGAGTGCAATGGGGTAAAGGGATCATGCTATCATGCTGCTGCTATTGTCCCTATCTCGGTAACACTGTTCCATAAAGGTAGGTGGGTGAGGGTTGGCACACTACATGACAGGGCCAGCTGCTCACAGATCCAGTGCAAGACAGACAGACGGATGGATGGATGGATGGGGTAGTAAATTGACAGTGGGATGGAGGGATGGATGGATAGAAGGATACCCCAATGCAATGTGTGTGTGTGTCTCTGACCAGAGCTGGTTCAGCAGGCTGTAACGCAGCAAGCTTAACAACACGCTCACCTGGAGCCAGACTCAACAGCTGCCTGGCACACAATGAAACTGTCTCCTGGCAGCACGAGCAGAACTGAGAAGCCGAGGTGTCACTGACTGAGTGAATATGTATGTCCAAAAAAAAAAGTAAAAACAAGAAGAAGCAGTCCAGAGAAATAGATCAGGTGCACTGTGTGTGTGAGAGAGCGTGTGTGTGTGCCTCACCACCCATATTTAGCTTGTGTTGCCTATTGGTGTCTATTGTCATAAACTGACACTAGACACCATCCTTAGGATTTAACTAAGAAATATCACGAACCAATTTGTACACTTTTATGAAGCCTGGTCGCCTCTAACTGGGGAACACTACGTGACAATGTGGACAATAGCTGAGGAAAAGCTAAGCCTGAGCTCTGCAGGGACTAGGCTCATGTTTCTGTGACTATTCAGGGTCAAGTCCAAGTCAGGCCACTGAGTTGTGTGCTGAAAAGTGAGTGCTTCTGTTTCCAAAACAAAGGATAATGTCACTCTTCTTAACCAGCCATGGTGTTCCCCTGCCATACTTGTACAGTGCTGGGCCAAATTTGGCCTTGGTAAAGTAAAAATAAAGGTTCCTATTTGAAAATGAGGTACTTATGAGGACACTTATGGCGTTAAGGCAACAATCTCTTTATTTATTCATAATGTGTGCCTCATGGTTTCATCAGATAAAATTCTTATAAAACCTTGTACACCTACCTAAATACATATATATCAGAAACAAACTTTCCCATGGAAGAGTGACACCTCAAATATTCACACAGGAGCCTTCCTGTCTGCCACAGACAGCACCTTCTTCCAGGAGAGAAAGGGTGCAATACTTGCACATTATCGTTTCTTGACAGACATGGGAAGCCTGTCAGCTGCGCTCTGTAACTCTGTGAATACGAAGCACGGCTCAACGAGGCCCTCACCCGTTCACACACAAACATTAAGAGTGGGAGTCCATCAAAACCAGAACATTTAAATGAGCAGTGGATTTGTTTGCTCTGAAAAACCATGACAGCTCAGGTAGTACTATGCACATGCCACCCATGTGGTAGACATTATAGATTTTGAAATGGATGAGAGAAGTCTAACTGCATTAATTCATCATCTTTTGAAGCAGGATTAGCCTCATTTTGCATATTTATCACTTTGTGGCATAAACAAGAGCTCACATGTCACCACCATTAAAGTCAGTGTTGTGAAGGGCACAGTGGGGTGCATGACTAAATGGACTGAAGCTACAGTTGTTTTAATGCTAATTATGCTGAAAATTGTGTATCAAGTAAACCACTGTAGTTAAGAGTAATGAAGCATGGGGTGAGAGTAAATGAGTGCACACTGCTGTGAAGAAACACATCCATAAATTAAAGCAGCATTATATCCATTAGGCAAATAAAACACTGTTTATCTATAGAAGACATTGCTGCACAGAGCCACTGCATATGACAAAAAGCTTATGTAACCTCAAATCATGTTCAATTGCATGAACAATATGGGGTTTCTTCTCTATGAAATGGCACATTTTTCTAAAAGTGCCATGAGGGATACCAATCAAAATGGGCAACAGACAATATTCAAAAAGATGGCATACACCTCCAGCCTGAGTGACTCACAAGATTAAAAAAATTAGCCAAAAGTGCCATTATTCTGAGTTCAGTGTGTGTTTGTCTACATCAGTTCACACTGTGACAGAGGAGTTAATTTGGTGAAAATCAGTATGTTAGTGTTTGGGGCTGAAACACAGCATCCTGGTTACGAGTGAAACCACACGACACCTTGTTGAGCTTAGAGTAGTCGAGGAGGTCTGGTCTGTGTCTATGAATCAGGGCGCAGAAGGCCAGGCCATCCTTCCAGCTTCACCAGCCGATGAGCAGAGAGAACCAACACGTCAGTTCACAGGAAGCTCACTAACTCCACTTAGAGATGAGGTTGCTGGAGTCTAGTGCCACCATTAATGATTAGAAGTTTGCTGATGTCAAACTTAAGTCTTTATATTTGGTATTGTTTAAAGTCAACTTTATCATCCCTTTGCTTGGAATTTGACAAAATGGAAGACAATGAGAGGACAACCTAGGTTAACTGTCCATCACATAAACTATCACTATAACCAAATGATTTAATCGACTCTGTGATCAGTATTTAATGTGTGAATCACTGACCTGACATGGAAGTTTTGGACATTGACATTCCTGTAGGGGGCGGTCTTTCTCTGACACCACAGGAGAAGACCTTCCTTGGCAGATGTTTCTGAGGAGAAAGTGAATTCACAGGGCTTGGTCACAATATAGTCAGGGCTGCAGGTCAAAAACGCAAATAAGAATTTTGCACCTTTACATGTTGACCTTTCCCTTTTGTTGTTGTTCATGTTAATACTCAACTGGCACAACAGAAAATAACACTGTGTGTGGATTATTTCTTTGATTTTATCATCTTACCTTCCACAGAAATGTCCTGAATGGCAAAGCGGAGGATGATAGTCCAGATCATTCCAAGAGTCATCTTTACATTACCGTCCACAATCTCTGAAAAGCAAACAATCCATTCTTATCAGTTTGCACAACAGGGTATAAAAGATCTGATTAACACTTCCCTCCACACGTAACAATGTGCACTATATTCATATATACCAGAAGGCTTTGGTTACCTTCAGCTCCAATGGAGACCAGTTTCACTCCTTTGCTTGTGATGAAGTCCAGTGCTTTGTTGACGTTAGCAATCTTATGAAACCGCATCTTCCCTCTGTCTGGCTTGGGTAACCTCTCTCCTGCAAAAACAAATGTGTGGAAAATGGTTTGACTCACACAGTTGTATCACATTAAAAGCAAAATGAACTACAGCTACAGTGGATAAAATGTGCATCTTGTTCTGCCAGTGTGGCAGCACAACAGATAAATAATTGAAAGGAAACCTTGAAAACATTTTTCCTTTCGTGATCTAACCTGAGATAACTTCCAGAAGCAGCATGAGCTTAAGTCCGTTCCTGAAGTCCTCCTCAATGTTTTCGATTTGAGTGCCAGCTTTCCTCAGGTGGGAGTTACACCAGGCTGTGAAGGTCTAACGGGAAAGGGACAAATGCATGGCAACAGCAGTTATTTCAGCACTCCCTGTGAAGCTCTGCCGATGCATCAGGATTTATGGTTTGAAGGAAATTGGGCTGTAACTCCACTTGAATTCTCCTTTCCATTATATGGATTACGCTATAAGCATCTGCAGTAGACCCAAACAAACTGTGGCAGCTAACAGCTTAGCAACTCTTCACATCAGGACAATACACCAACTCGATGTTAACCTCTTTGACCAGTGATACATTTTCGGATTAACCTTCAGTGACCCATTAGTGTCCAGTTTCCACTTTTTCCTGCCATAACTCCACAGCTAACAAGCACCTGAACAAACGTGTGGTACTGAAATATTGTAAATCAGGTTAAGACAGGCCCATTGTCTTTCTCCTCCTATTTTTATAAAGTCTCTCAATAGCCAGCAAGAGAATTCACAGGCGCTCAGCGCTTTATGGATGAAAGAGGGGAGCCGACCACAGAGCACATTCCGACCGATATAAGGTGTTAAATTTAGACTGCTCTGCTGTGCCTCACGATAAGAGACCTGGAGGAAAAACGTCAAAACGTCTCACCATGTCAACAACATGAGTGAAAATGTCACGTGGACACAGAGCAAGTTTTCCCCTCACGTCACTCTCTGTCACTATTTTGTCACTTCTAAAGTGGCTGGTTACAGCGGCAGAGGGACAGCTTTATCACAGCGCATGTACGCTGACCAAACCTCACAGTGAGGTATGTAGACAGGCAGGATGGCAGCATACGTAGTCAGAAATTCACATTTAAAATCATGTTAATTGTTCACATTTTGCCACATTTTGAAAAATGTTGGCTCCTACCACATTCTGAAAACAGCTACAATCACCTACTAGAAAATATTTTTTCTGTTTATATATTCTTGCGTCAAGGAGCTGGTCAAGATATGCTACAGCCAATCCACTTCTATATACTTTTATGTGGATGATACTGTATATAAATTCAGCAAAGTGACATTACTTGAGGAATATATGTTTTTTTTTCAAACCATGGTTCTTACACCCTGTTGCACGTAGATGCCCAGGCAGCCACTCAGGCTACCCCTATGGGTGCTGGTTCAAACCCAGAATATAACTGGGCTTTAGTGCAAATCACAGTGACCACAGTGACCTTCCCTGGGGTGTATGTGACATTGAACCGCTGCCCTCCTTGTTAAAAAAGTGTGGCCTGCTGGTCCTCCAAATTTGACTCAGCCACAATGACAGAGCCCCGCTGCCCACTTTCCAAGCCTTCCACCTCCCTCTCCAGCAACACTGACCAGTGACGATTAGAGCTAAAAATATTTATGAATCACATCCAGCAAGGACCAACCCTAAATCTGCCGGTGGGGCCTGACTAGGTCATAGGCTGCCAGAGCTGTCTAGGAGGATGGAAAAACAAGAGAACTGCATGTTTCACATGTTGGACAGACAGGGTCTTGTGAATGGACTGTAATGATTTTCTTTCTCTTCATTCATGTTGACACCTATTTAACTTCCATGGGCATATTCACAACTTATCCATAGCGCTTTCACTTGATGTAACACAGCCTCCTGGAAGTGCACTAAACTGGCACTGAAGGCTTTATCAATCTCCTTGATAAACCTGTCTGTGTTGGTAACAGACTCAAAAAGGTCCACTTAACCACAGCCACATTAATATCCACTGAGGCAAGACCCCAGCTGCTGGTAGGATTTGAAATAAGCCCTCTGTGTCTGGCTTGAAGAGATTTACAGCTTGTAAAAAAAAGTGAATAAAAGAGGGTAATAATGAAGCAAACAAAAACAATGTGGCAACACTACTACTCACTGCTAATGTCTAGCAGAAGTATAATAAACTGGTTGTGCCCAGAGCAGCTTCATCGCCTTCCACATTTGCCAAAAAGAAACACTATCCCAATGTTAGTGTGTGCAGCCATCAATGATGCTGTATCACTTGTGATCATTTGGAACAGCTGCTTTCATAACCACACCACTCTCCAGTGAGCACTTGTCAACTCCAAATTATAATCAGTAAAAGGATAAACACTGGAAAAATAGCTGTGCATATGGACCAGGGACCTAACTCTGGTGTTGCTGCCTCGTGATGCCAAAAATACACAGTTTTGTCATCCCTGCAGGGGCCGCAGGGGGTTATGGGCAATGAGCTGAGGGCCACCAGTTGCGCAAAAAAGATGCAATTTAAGGCCCAGGCCAACTTTTAAAGCCCTAAGACCAACTGACAGTAAGGGAGGCTGGTGCTATATTGAGTAGTACAATATTTCTGCGTGGTTTCTATAAACAAAAGAATTCCGCACCAAGGACACTGGATTAACCCTACTATAATGCCTTTTGGTCCCGAGGTTAAAATTAGATGTAACGTTCATTCTAATCCCAAGAGCGTCATCATGTGTTAGAAGCATCTGTTGACAGCTTGCATTCCGCACGTATCAGTGTGCAGAGCCGCTGGAAGGCAGAGCTATTGTTAGATTGGTACCCACCGCATCCGTCCATCAAGCCTCCCTCCCTGGACCCCGGCCGCGTCAAGTCTGCGGCAAGTAGCTATAACCATATCGGAAGTTAAGGAATCTGCCCTTCAAAGTAAAACAACGCCAACAACTTCGACCTGTTGATTTCCTCGAGTCCGTGTAGTCCGTATAGTATCAGCTGAAATGTTACGGAGTCTCACAGCTAACTATTTCTAAATTATATAAATAACATATTGAGTCCAATGTTCAAGTGCCAGGATTGACCTTTTTATACCTAATGTGATTTGACGAGATAAGTTAGCTACATCGTAAGTAGCACTCAAAACGGCCAACGGTTGTTAACGACCAGTTGAAGTATTTCCTTTCCCCTTCTGCTACATCCACACACGCGGTTATAGTATAGAAATATAGAAGACGTTACTTTTTTAATATGGCAACCACGGTAAAACTCACATTATGGTGACTTTAATCGGTCTGACACGCCTGAAAACATTTTTATTTTGAAAATGCCAACCGGAAGTGCAACTCTTTACCATTGTTAGTTCGATGTAAGATGAGACACGGTAGAAGAAACTGCCTAAATGTGTAAAGAAGAATCAAATACAAACCAAATTAACTTTGAAAATCAATTCAATTTGTGATTCTGCGTCACACTGTAGCATAATTCCCAACGTTGTAACATCAAACTACGTAGGATTCAATTCATTTCTATCATTTTGACACAAGTTTCCCTCCGCCCCCCCGGTACTTACTTTCCTCTGCTGTTGTTCCCAGGCTGGGTCCAGCAGCATGTCCCTGTCCCACTCATCCTCCTGTATCATGTACTCATCCTCGTAGCCATTATCATAGTGCACTGTGGTCTCCACCTGGGTCATCATCATTGTGCCGTCGTTTTGCGTTCCCACCGAAATTCAAATGTATGATATCCTTTAACTGTGACACCGAGGAGGTTATAGTGTCCTGACTTTCTCTTCTCCGAGCTGCTGCTGCTTCTCTTTCTCACTCTTGCACGCTTGCCCTTGTCCTCCCGACCTGACAGACGTCTGGCCCTGGTTGCCACAGATGAACAAGCGAAGTTATCATTAGTACTGGACGGTCACGTGTCGCCGTCATACCTTCCCCTAAAACCCCTATCGCTCACACCACCCACACGCCACCCACACCCACACCCACCCAGAAAGCAGGGCAGGGCATTTTTATTAACTTCAGAACAACACATCAGTCTTTATTGTAGAAAACAAACAATTTCAGACTTTTATAAAAGACGAGAACACACAAAATAGGCTTGGGACATATAAATAAAAATGCATCTTCCTTGAAAAACCCACATATTCTCACACTGAAAAGCACTGGTCACCACAGACACTGTTTCAAGCCTACCAGAATCAATCACTCTGTTAAAAAAAACAACGTATTATGGTGCAATGTAGTGTGATGTATGGAGTCCACTCCGCCAATCCCTGATGTTCATGTTCTGTTGTTTTTAGGTCCTTACACAACATGGTGATGAATACCAGCAGAAGTTTGTGAAATATAACACGAAATTCTATGCAGCATACTGGATGTGTGTGTCTACATCCAGGTGTAAGTGTGCCCATTTGTAAAACATAGTGTGCTCTAATAAAACAAATCTTACAAATATATCTTAGTGTGATAATTCAAACTACTTCAAAACAGTATGGCTTTGAGGCAGCCTAACAAGGTATGTCTGGTGTGTGATAATGGTGCTGCACAGATGTTGGCCTAGTATTGTTTTTCACCATAAATACTTCTCTGGACTATGGTCAGATATTCTTTTTTTTCTTTTTACATTTTCTTATGTGTTGTGAGTATTTTCATTTCTTCCACAAAGCCCATTAAGATGGGTTTTTAGACCAAGTTTTTAGAAGCAGAGAACGCCGTCACATAAATAAGACAGAAGAGTCAGAATCTACTGGAGGCTAGTTCTTTGTAAAGATAGTTTGAGAAAATAAATTCATTTTCCATTTTTCAGATAAATGGTTTACAACCACTGTTAATTTTCACCTAAAAAAAACAAACACAGAAAACACAGGTCCACATGTTCTGTTAAAGAAATTAAAGAAATACAACAAATCAAACAGGCCTCTTAAAAATGTGGACTGTCCTTTTAAGGTTATCTCCTCGTCCCTTTATGAGGGGGAGGAAGCCCAGTCCCTACTGAAGGATAACCTCACCACAGAGTTAGAGTTCATACAGAGTGCACAGAGAGAACCTAGGAGTGAAAGAGGGCATGGAGTGTTTCTCAAAACCATACAACAATCTTAAGAACATGTTATCAGTCACAGCAATGCTAATACTGTCCAGGGGCTCGACATTAACCCAAACAATCTCTGGGCTCAGAGCATAACAGCTGGGAAAAACAAGTGTGTTTGCAGAGAGCAGGTGAGCCATTTGGACTCTGTGTATCCATATGTATCATCTGTGATTTCCAGCAGCGTTCTCTGATCACAAGGAAGGGGAGAGAGGAGCAGGGAGGTGACGAGTTTTCTTTTTCCATCATTCAGATTCACTTAGGGCACAAGGTCGCCTCCACTCCTGACCTCGTTCATGGATCCATTTGTTTGATACTGAATACGGGAAAAAGGATAGTTAGCATAACATTATTGGTTTTTGATTACTTAGGACACAGCACAAACATTTACCGTCATTATATTATAAGCTCAAGACAACATCTCTTGTGTTAAATTGCTTTTAAAATAAACATTCTCCTCAGCAAAGACTGTGGTCTCATAAGAGGTATTTAGTCGGGTCTTACAGATGTTTTAAAGGAACCAAACAAAGAGGAGCTTACCCCACTTGTTGCCCACCAACACTGGACAAGCTGCATGTCGGGTGCTGTAGTCTCCCTCCCCACTGGCAAACAAATTGTACCAGAACACTGCAGTACCCTGGAATACACACACAAATGACAGGCGTCAGAGGTTAACTGTGGCACAAACCCCCCAGGAATAGTCAGACTCAGTCCCAGTCTCCCAAATTAATTCCCACAGATTTTTGACAAGTAGAATACAAACAACAGTTTTTAATACACATTTGTGTGCATCTGCAACTGTGTGATTGTTAAAAGAGAATTGGACTTGAGGAACTTTCTGTCTATGACAGGAATTAACAAATGGGCAATTTCTTATAACAAGTGATCCAATTTTGCATGGCAATATTACCCTATTAGAGGATTTTGTTTTGTGTGTGAGAGAGATAGCGAGTGAGTAAGTTTACTGAATGTGCTGTTCCTCACGGGCACAGCATTTTGCAGAATTTTTATTTGTGTGTGCAACACTTACAAACAAAAACACCTGGTAATTCATTACACTGATTCAACCAATACAAACATTACTATGAAGTCAGTCATAATGGTTGTTCATAAGTGATGTAGCACGAGTGGCTGGTTACCTTTTGGGGCCAAACTGCTGCACCAACATCTGGGAATACTGTGGCTCCGCCTGCTGCTACATCACTCATCTACAACAGAAGACAGGGGCACGGTTCAAATCAAATAATCCTGCAGGTTCAATAAACGAAACTGTTGGAAAGTCAGGGGTCATATGGCTTCAGTTGTTGCATATTCTGTGTTTTAATACTTTTGAGATTCTGTGGGTTAGAACAATCCTTTTCTGCATAAATTACACATGTAAAGGTGGACATGCCAGCGTTGCTGACACAGCTGATGAGCTAAAGGCAGTTTTGGCCACAGTATGCATTGAATTTTAAGCTAACATCACTGGTCTTTGAATGTCTTTAGGAAGAGTTTACTCACATAGAAAAGCCATGTTGCTATGCGGTTCCCAGTGCCTAGCTCTTTGAAAGCATCAGGCTCATCTTTCTGTGGAGACAAGTCAGGTTTAATGTCCTTCCATATCAACACCCCTGTACATAAAGGGAAATCAACTTGCATGAATCATAAAGGTTCTTACCCTTCCAAAATCAAAGTGAGGTTCGTACTGACCTCCAACACCATAATTTGCAACCTACAGAGATCAATAAAATAATAGTCACAACTGTACAAATCAGATCATCAAACAGAAAGGTACATACAGATTCAGGTTTTGCCTCATCTAAATCAAATGTCAATGACCAGAGTAATAAAGTCACTTTTACCTGCAGCTCCTCTGCAGTGTCCATTTCCAACCCTGTGAGATCCTCAATTCTCTGGTTGATCTTGTCAATCATGGGGTCTTCGTAGCCAGTGAGCCAAGCACTGGAATACAGGAGGGAAAACAGACCAGTTGAGAAACAAGAGGAACTTGCTACACAATACTGTATGAGAGGCACATATTTCGCCACCAGGTGGCAATCAAGATTTCTCTTGCAATAGAAATGACAGAGATGTCATGCAGAAAGCTTGCCATGAAAAGCTTGAATTAAAAGTTAAGTTGTGCAATCAGATGATAGAAAGGGGTAGTGGAAAAGAAAATGTAAATTAGGAGAATTGCCCAAGATTCAGAATCTCCAATCAGCTCAGGGTACAGAATTGTTCAGACTGCACTTGGGTCTGGTGGGTATTTTGCATAGGAGTCTGGCTGAGGATTACAGTAAAAATATTTTAATTCTCCTGACACAACCTGCCTTTTGTGCTCACTCTGACACCCCAGTCTAAGAGGGGGCCTCTGACGAAATATGCTCTGGACTGATCATAGCAGTGAACTCTGGTGAACTATTAAAATATGACAAAATGCAGTAGAGTGTAAAAATGCATTTTTTTCAAATATTTTTGATATCTGGGTTAAAAAACTTCCCAACCACTCAAAGTACTATGAAATATACAAGCCCCATGAGACAGAGACCAAATCCATTCCAATTCCAACACTTGTTCAAATTTAGGGGATTTTTTAAAAAGCCCATGAGGCGCATCCCACGTCCACCGCCTCATGGAGGTGTTTTTGAGAATTTCTGCAGATCTACTTGCAATTGTGTGCATATTTGTGTGTGTGTATGAGAGAGACACTGGGATGAGTCATCATTTTTTTCATTCAGAGTTTGTGTTGACAATAAATTATATTTGGGGGGGAGGCGCTAGACCAAATGTGAGCCAGCAAATTCTTTCCTCATGTATCTTGCAGCCAGTTCAAGCAGAGGACAAACTTTACTGATTCCATTCATCTGTCCTGTCCAACTGTTCCATCACTAGATGCTCACTGCACTTAGAGATGCATGCTGGCTAGCACGTAGACGTATAAAACATCAAAGGAACACCACACCCTTACATGCAAACATTAATTACCAGGAACAGTAAAACCAAGGAAACTTGGTGGTTTTGGTAGGTGCTATTTTTAGGATGAGATACAAGTTTAACTAACAACGTGTAAATTAAGTAACCTACATTTACATTTTGTCATCTATCTGTGTATCAGAGCATGTGCATCCAGACCCTTGTCTTTTCTTGTTTCTTGCTGATATGGATGTGGAAGGGGGTGAAGCATAGTAGAACCACAGCAACTGTAATGAGCTTTTGCAATGTGCAAGTGCAATGGGAAACAGAGATTCCATGTTCTGGTTCTCCAATAACCTGAGAAGGTCTTCTGGGGGAAAGAAAACAGCTTGTCAAAACTATGCAGTTCCATGAAAATGCTTGAATAACTTAGTAACATGAAAGGACAAAGAAAACTTCATTAACACCAAAAAAAACAGAGGCCTGTTTAACTTGGTTTAAATGATGTTTGAACTAAGTGTGACGTTGTGGCAGACATCTGCTGAAGTTTACACTTAAACCAAACCAAAACCTCCTATAGTGTTAGTTTTCTTGGTGTAGCTGAACATTTTCATTGTTCTTTCCATGGTGTTTGCTTGATGCAGGGCTGAATTAGTGGTGCAGAGGTAAAGATGAAGTGGAATTAAGAGGAGGGGAAGGTGCCCTCCTGATGACCTGTGACCCCTTACCTCTTGGAGACTCTGTAATGGGCCGTAGTGAGTTTCCCAGTTTGGGGGTCATGCACCGTGGCTCGCCTTAACTACAGTAGTTCCCGCAGCACAAGGGCACAGAGGTTGAGGAAAAGAAGATAACAAAGGAAAAGGAAAAAAGGACAATGGAATGTGATTCATACAGGAGGATGAGTGGAAAGTGAGAGGAAAGAGAGGGAGAGAAGAAGGGCAAATCTGGTCACTAATTGTCAATGTTACTCTTCAGATGGGCCAAGAGAATGTTCCATGAGGCAAGGCTAGAGACCAAATTCTGTTTCCAAGTAAGAAAATTTACCAGTAGGGAAATAATAATGCCTCTGACACACCTCCTGGCTCACATAAAGCAACTATGTTAATGTCAGCTAGCAGAAGAAGTAACACTTTTTCTTCAGCAAGTTTCACGTGTTACCTTTCTATATATAGCAGACTCCTGAGCCGAAACGTATCCACAACAGGTCCTTACAGAGCAGCAGCATAATCCAAATATTTTTTCCCAAAAGCACTAACAGTCCACATTCAATTTTTCTCTAATTTGTGACTGTGCCACGAGATTATATATTGAATATTTTTTAACATCCTTTATAAACCAAAAATCTGTCTACAAATATTTCTGTGCTGTATAAAGCTGTGATCATTTGCTTCAGCTCAAGAGCCCTTCAGCTTTGGCAGGGCGAAGAGATGCTATTATGGACGGATGGGATTACAGAAGAGAAGTGGAATCAGTTTTTGAGGGAAAAAGAAAAACTCATTTTCCCTCTCAACTTTCTCCTATACGCTCTGTTCCTGGCGGCTCCTGGCCCTCCTTACCTTTTGCTGATCCGGTATGGAGCTGTCTCCAGCACTCCTGTGATGGGGTTGGAGATGGTGGCCCTGCGAAGCTGTGAAGCCAGGGACACGATTTACCCACACACAGACACACACACACACGTGCAAACGTATGTGTGTCTGTGAGCTTGTCAAACTCGTACCATCACATCAACCAGCCTCACAGCTTTGACCTCCCACTCCTCAACATATCAAACCTCAGAACAGAAACTGAAAAAGCCTAACTAATCACTCAGTAGATCACAATTAACTGTAGTGACCAATACCACTTCATATGAGCATCATCTTCTCAAAGTGTCACTTACTCTTGGTTTTGCCAGCTGTTTGACCCTCTCGATTTCTTTGTCTGAGATGATGTCAAGGTAGCGAACGATGTAGGGGCGGTCCCACTCATCTTGCTGTTTGACAGGTGCCAGCACAAACATGGGATTGTGACTGTTATCATAGTAACGACAGAACAGTCGGCTCTGCCTTCTGGGGGTCTGATTGAGAAAATAGCAGTACAGGAAGCAAAGGAATTGAAACAGATTTGTATTCTGTAGGTCACAGATTGAGCTTTTGCGTTTCTCTTTGTGGTTCTCACCATTTTGATGCCCTCCCCACGACAAAGCCTCTCATACTTCTTCCTCTCCGGGATCAGGTAACTGGGGACCTTAGGTTTGGGCTTCTTCTTTTCTTTTGCATCCCTTTTTGCTCGTTCCGGTTGTTTTTCAGGTTCAGCCTCTGCAGCCTTTCTCTGCTTCTCCAACTGAAACTCAAAGTACTTCAGGTTGCCTTTGGCACGCTGGTGCTCTGGGTCTGAAATAGGAAGATTCAAAACCAACAGAAGTAGTATTAGCGATCACAAAGAGTGATGACTGGAGCAATGTCATCTAAGAATATCACACTGCCTGCAATCAAAATAACTGAGCTTCCATCATGACATAATCATATGCTATTTGCTCAGTCTGAGGTTATCAAGTTCTGAGAAACAAGAGCTAAAAATAGAGCAGATCAATTCATAGGCTCTTTGGGAAGAAAAGATTAATCGAGGTCACTGTCAAAGCTTCATCAGAATATTATTCCAAATTCATGATTCCGAAACAACACAATGGTGTGAAATGTATGACGGATGATGGATAAACCAAGTCCTCTCTGGTTACCACTAAATCATCATGGCACTAAAGAGCAGGTCTTCTCTAAGACGCTTTATCCACATCTCTGCAGAAAAGTGATTTTGCAGAAAACACAGTTTCATAAATGAGAATTAAATCAAAACAACAGATAAAATTTAGGTGGTCCAAAAAAAACACCTAATCTCATATTGTCTCTAAACAAAGCTTCAAAGACAGGTAATGGCATGCATGGACCACCGGTAATGATCTAAGCAATGTATTTATGTCCACATAACTTAAAAACATTGGCCTCCAGTTCGATGCCATTAATTTTTCTTTTCCTTCTAACCTAACAAGATCAAATCTACTACCTGTACAAGTCTGGACAAAAACTGATAAGAAAGGTCTGCCAATTTCTAACCCCTTTGTGAGGACAATTTAGAATGAAGAGAGATTGTGAAATACATGTCTCCTAGTATACTTTTCAATTTACTTGTCTTTATGGAGAGACTTACCCAGTTCAAGCAGCCTCTTGGTGTAGTCCAGGGCTCGCTCTATCTCCCCCTGCTGGTAAATGGCATAGCTGAGGTAGTCGAGTACTGTCACCTTATCTAAAGTGGACTCCTCTCCCTGGTCAAGCTGTTTCAAGGCCTGGGCCATCCACAGCTCTGTGTGGTAGTAATCGACATCAGAGTAGGCAATTTTCCCCAGCTCGTAACAGTCCTCCACGGTCATAAGGCTCTTGTGTTTCACTCCTGTCATTCCGTGGACACAGTAGGAAAACATTGTAAGAGAAAACAGAACCACTTCTTTCATAATGAAAATCACTCGATAAAACAAAACATTCAAGGACTCTCAAATGTTTCTTTCTTAAGATGCTCCTGTGGATAAACTTTGTGCCTAGTAGATATGGACATTCAAGGCCCGTACCAGGTAGGTTTCCTGTAGAGATGGTGTTGGCATCCAGTCTATAAGTGTCTTGTAACCTGAGCAGAGCTTTAGCAGCCCCAGTCTGGTCTTCATCTGTGGGGAAGTGCTGTCTCTGGATGGTCAGGTTGGAAATAAATCCTACGAGAGATGGACAGGAAAGGACAGAAATGCATAATAAGATGATCATGTATGGGATAGATAACAACTACACAAGCTGAAAATAAATACTCTCTTAATGGTCAGGGAGACTGATGGTGTGACTGACCTTGAGTAAGGGTTATAGTTACAATAAGTCAGATGTGGGAAAAACAGATGAATACTGTTCTCATATACATGCCTTCATCTCCTGAATTAATGTCTTGCAAAACTCCTTTGCTTTCCTTTTTTTTGCTCTAACAGTAAACTAACAAAAAACATCCCTGCACTCTAAAGACAATATATCCCACTAGTTAGTTCCATGATCAGTCGATGTTTCTGTGGACCAGGGCAGCATCAAATTGTGTCAAAGGGTAACCTGGTCGCAGAAATACAAACTGAGTTTATTGCTGCTGAGTTTGTTTGCTGATTTGATCCAGATTTCCCGTTTCCTTATGCATACCATCAGTGGTGTCACTGAGGACAAGGCTCTCCAGATCTCCCCATTCTGTGTTCAGCCTCTTCATCAGTTTGAAGGCATTCACAGGGTGGCCCAGGAAGCCCTCGGGGTCTTGAGTAGCTGTAGCTGTCAGGGAGTCCAACTTATCAGCCCACCTGTCGCGGGGGGGTGGTACAGGGTTAGATGCATTGCTCACAATTGAATAAATATTGTATGTGTGTGCATGTATACATATCTGTGCATCAACCCGTGTGTGAAACTCACCGTTTGACCTGCTCAAGCTTGTTCTCCTCTGCTCTGATATAGTCCTTTAAAGAGGTGACAAGATCTTTCTCTGTATATAACAGATCCGTCATCTGGCCTGAGGGATACAAATCAGAAACACCTCAATACTTACACAGGGCTCAACTAGTATGGTAATTACAGTATCTCACAATGTTAAGACATATTTTGCTTCAGTGCGTGTGGTAAAGCTGTAAAGTCAGCAGGGAATAAGTTATTTACAACATAAGCCCCATTTATTGCGTAATGGTTTTACCTATAGAGGTGAAGAAGTCATTGTGAGCTGAGAGCGTCTTCAGGCAGCTCAGCAACAGTAAGCACCAACACGGCAGCTCCATCCTGCTGAAAAAATGGAGAAGTGAGAATTGGATCCCCAATCACACTCTAATATCCCTAAAATCAGACATATGTAAGAAGTTCCCTTTTCAAGTTTCAGTCATCTGACCGGGTTACTTGAGTTAACTCTCACTGAGCCACATCAAACATTCATGCTCTCACAGCTCATCCAGAATACTGCTTTCCCCACTGAAACCTCCCTGATTTCTCATACTGTTGCCTTAGTAACTAGTGCTTACCCTACCAAATTCAAAACCTAGTTGTTAACTCTGTTTAAAACTGGATAATCCACAAACCTACTTTATACAGTTAAGCTTTATTTCATTCCTCAGTACAAAATAGTTCCCAGTGAAAGCTGTTGGCAGCAGAATCTGTGGACTGACCAGAGCAACTGGGTTATTGTTTCTGGAAAGAGATGTTGCTGTTGAGAAAGCAGAAGTCTCGGCAGCAGTAATCTGGTTAAGACAACACAAAACTATCTCAGTGGATAAATGTAAGTAGCAAAATAAGTTTTCAGTGAGATTAAGATTACCTGACCATTTAGGAAATACAGAGCCTGAAATTAAAATATAAATTCAAAATCAACAGAAGGTAAAGCAGAAATCAAAACCTTAGTAAAACAAGAATCCTCTTAATCCTTTTAGAAGAGCAACCTCCCACCCACTACACAAAGCCAAATATAAGTCTGTGGTTGCTGTCACTGTGTCCGGTTTGGCTTTGGCTTTGGCACAGCCATAACTACCACTGCGTTTTTGGCCTGTGAGGAGTGGCACTGTGATCCGTCTGCCCATACAGACAAAAATGAGTAGAGAACACAGACAGACATGCAGAGACTAAACTTTGCACATGGCAAGGTATGCATGAGTGTCTGTGCACAGGGATGCTTCCTGGATCCACACCTGCAGGCCAACCTTGCTGCGCAGCACATCGTGACAAATGTTTCCAACGTAACTGAAAACAATGAAATAGACTTGAAGGAATTTGTTGGAAGGGGATTATCCCAAAACAATCAAGATTTCGCAAAACTGTACAACACAAGTCCGAAGCTGTGTATATAGACGTTGGTATTGGTTATTTATCTCCCGGGGATGTTAAACGAGTGGGAACTGAGACTGTTACCAATCTGGGTGTTTTCTGTTTTTTTTTGATTATCTAGTTTATAGACAACACAAGTAAGATAATGAGCTGAGCACTGCTTGTCTCTTACTTCTTATACTCTGCCTTCCTGCAGATAGTGGGTTGTTTGTGAATTTAAGAAATACTATGTCTACGTCAGACATAACACAGACAAAAGGCTCATGATAAAGTAATTAACAGACAACTTCTCACACATCAAGGCACAGAGAGTGTTCCAAGAGTGACAAATACAGATTTATTGGTTTGTCACTTTAAGTAATGTTGTGTCATGAAACTTATTTGACTGCAAATAATTGGCATTATCTAACTTTCTAATCTCGAATGGCTGACCTCTACTTCAGTGGCAGGGTCCATGATAGAACCCGATTCTGTTGTTTCTAAATCCATTATTCGCCAACAGCCACATACATTTTCAAGCTTGTTACATACAAGTTTATGCAAATTCACAGTGTGGCAAAGTAAAGGTCACGCACGAACCGTGTGTCTGTACTTTTCACTGACAGCAGACAACAGGCTCAGGCAGGTTCTGACTTTGCCACAATGACAGGCCTTCAGTGAAAACACAAGGATGAGTTCACATGCGATTTCAATTTAGGTCAGCAGCAGGAGCAACAAGGAAGGAAAACAAATCTCTCAGAACTCAACTTAGTCTATTAAAAACTGCATTAAATTGAAGCATTCTTTGGATATTTAAGTAGAAAGTATGAGGCAAAATACAACTATCATTAAGTGCTACTGTTTAAAATTGCATAAATACTCCTTTGTGACTAAGACTTCCACCTGGATAAAAATTCAGTAGAATGTAATTATTGTAATGACAGGGTGACAGCTACTGTGTCTTTCTTGTTATAATAATACAGAAGCGTAATGTCAAGATTAAAGTTGCAACAGTTCTCACTTCTATCCATTTGTCAGGCCACACATGAGTGACTGGTAGTGAAAGTGTACATACATCCTTGTACACACACATTCACCAAAACATTCCTGACAAGCTATTTAAAAACACATGCCAGACACTTGAGGATGCGGTTTTAGACAGAATACAGAAAACTAATTTGTATGGAAAAAGAGGGATATGAGGGTATATCACAGTGCTCTCATTAGCAGCTGCCCCCAGTGCTCACAGTTGTGTTTTTTAAATTTAAGAGGAAGGAATACCAAAGTAAAAGCTGTCAGTGCATAAACTTGTATTTCTGCCTCCTGTGAAAATGATTTCACAGGAGGAAATTTTCACAAAAGTTACACAAAAACTGAGAAGTAACCCAGTTGTTGTTGTGTCATAAAAATCCATATCATCTCAAGGAAAACTGGTCCTCAAGTGGATAGAATTAAAGCAGCAAAGAACTACGAATAAAATGCTCAATATTATTTCCTCAAAATGATCAAAATATGGCTTCTACTGTTTTTTTTACAGAGTTTCTACTAATTTTAAGACATAATTACACAATTATACCGTAAAAGGTAATGGGGCTAATAAATTAAAACACCATTCACCTTTCAAGTATTCCAGGGAATTTCTGAACACATTTTTCAGCCTCACAGCAGTTCCTGTACTTTTGAACAAATATGTGACTTGAATATTTATATTACAGCATCTCACAACATCTTCCTCGCTGCGAAACTGCCAGCATCACGACTATCTTCTCCAAGTTTTACTGGGAGTGAAGCTGTGAAGTCAGACAACACAGGATGTGGATGGAAGAGAGGACTGCCACGTCTTCGCCCCTCCCCGCCGGGGAAACTCATGTGCCGACTGCACACTGCCCAATGGAGTCTGACTGAATGATTTTACCTGTTGTAACCCGTCAATAACCCCTGCAAACTAACTCACAGCGAGGTTTCCATGCCTAGATGCCAGCTAGTGTTGGTACTTGGCTCTAAAACTACTTTGCAGAGAGGCTTTTTAAGTGATTAGCATGCAAATATAAAAAGTTTCCAGGGAACGTTAGTTTTTTCTGTCTACCTGAATGTGTCATACAGGAGCCTATATATGAATGTACAAAATTATAGCTGGTATCTGATCAAATCCGCGTATATTGTTAAATGAATGCATGCAACACAGAGCCGTGAAGGCAGCAGCATCCCACGCTGCATTGCATCGGAATTCCATAACATTTACGCTAGTTTCATGGAGGAAGCCCAAGCTCAGTTCTCTTTTCAAGCCATTTTCGCGTTGATATAACTGGATTTGGCTCATTTTGGTTCCCCTCCACCAGTTCGAGCTTATCATATTGAATGACTCTGTCCGAGAGTTATCCCAAATGCCAAAGTTTCACCAAAGTATAGCTCATTTTTAGCTAGCTAGCTAACGTAACGATGGAAACGGAATAAAAGTTGCGAGTTTAACGGCCGCTGCTGTAAACAGAAAATACGTTAAAAAATACCCAACGACTGCACAATGGACACGAAAACCATCTGAAAACGGCAGCAATGTTTCTCTACAGGTTAGTATTTGTCACCTTATCTGCACCAGGAGTCGATATTTACCTAAACGAGAGCGTCCAGTGAGTTAGCAGAGATGTGTCCCACTCGGCCGCCGTGTCCTCTGAACCGGACCCGGAGCAGTAAACGTTGGGAAGATGAACACGGTGTCAGTCTGCTGGTTCGTCCTATTCGAGATGTTTCGGTGCTCTGTTGGCCATCTGCTGGTTAGGGCTGGATTTCTACAAGTCTGAGTCTGAATGCTACGTGCAGATTCTCACATGCAGATAGCCTACTACTGGATTTGGGGGGCTGTCGTTTGTAAATCACTAGGGGAGGTGTTTATAGTTTTCTTAACCGGTGGTTAAACGACCAGGGATCAGCAGTCATACTTTCAGTATATTAAAAAATACATTATGCACAAATTGGTTCCCCTTTCTCCTATTATAATGTAAACTCAGCAATAGGACTACTTTCTCTCTCTAAATGAAATCACTTTATTTTTGATTGACATATGCAGCTTTATCTTTATAGCCACATTGCAGGATGGT
>OMNW01009517.1:0-12381 GCA_900303245.1 Selene dorsalis
GCAGATGTGCCATTCTGACTGTTATATTTGCAGATGTGCCATTCTGACTGTTACAGTGTTTTTATAGTATGGATACGTACATACCTCTGGGCAGATGTGCCATTCTTGACTGTTACATTACCACTGTTAATGTCAATGCCATTCTTGACTGTTACATTCGAATGCAAGTAAATAAAAAATAATTGTGCAGTTAATCAGTTTTTGCTAGTTATATGAATTATGGTACTGAGCAAATAAACATGTTTATATTGACAGAATGAAGAATCAATAGCAGTGACTATTTACAAAACAGCTTAAATGTAATTGGTACAACGATGAAATGCCATTTGAATCAATTACGTTTACGCTGTTATGTGAATTGTGTCAACGATTTGCTATCATTGTCCTAATGATGAAATGTCAGTTAGGACAACGACAGCAAATTCCTGACACAATTCAAAAGTCTTACTGCAAAAGGTTGCCTTAAAACTTTAAGTTTTCTCCATTATTCTTTTTTTACGGTGTAGAGACTGGATAAAGAGCCAATGATAAAAATAAATGAAATACTAAAATAGAAGAGTAAAACCATAAATAAAAGAGGGGATATTAAGAACTGAGTAAAAAATTAATATATAAAAGATAAAATAATAAAAGTAGAGGATGAAAGGAAGATAATCAAATTTAATCTGTGAACCCGTTTCCTGAAGACACTGTGGTAAAAGGTTGCGCTGTATGAACATGTATTGTCTCCTCCACTCAGCTATAATGGAATTAGCATTCAGTCACAGAGTTGACAGCTCAGTGTTTCCTGTCCGACATTAACTGATGTAAAAATGTATGTTTCACTCTTGGACACTTGAAAGCAAAGTGCAGCTGACCTTCAGCTGCCTGGCAGCTACAGCTCACTGATGTTTACTTCCTATCCCTGAGGAGCACTAGCTGACTCTTGCATTGTGCTGTGTGTGACCGTGTTGGGTGCGTGCAGCCGTCTCATCTTCTCCCAGAATTCATTTGTGACTGTGGCTTCGCTCTGCAGAGCTTTCTGCTCATGAGGGAAGAGCTGCAGCCTCACGATATAGTACCAAAACCGTCACCTTAGACTAAAGCGGACTGTCTCCTCTCCTTTGCCTTTTCATCTGTTTATTCAATCACCTCTCTGTCTCCGTGGGAATGCAGGTGTCGGTGTGTTTCAGCAGCATGTGTGTTTGCGGCTGATTGAACGCTGTGAGGTTTTAAAAGCAAAAGTTTCAGTCTGGTGCCTCTTCTCGGATGACACCCGCTCACCTTGAGTGTCTCCGTAACATGTGATTTATCCTTATCCGGATCACCCCCGCCTCGCCCATCCGCATGCATAAACCACCGTAATGCAGCATGTAGAACTAATTCATTAAAATTTCAATTTTCCCTCACCTTGAATATCGCCATAAAGCTGCACAGCCACAGGTAAAATTATTTAGCCCGAGCTTGATAACCTTTCTCTCCTTCTCAAAGATAAACATGTATCTTAGTAAGTAGAGCAGGCAGACGGCGTAATGAGTGAGACTAATCCATTACAGTTTCAAGGTGTATCAGTTTAAAAACCTGTGTACACACTGATAAACCTTCAGCTATTTTCCAAATGAAAGTATCGCTCTGTAAGGTCACTGTAACCCCTCTCACCACACTAATCTAATGCCCCACACGTCCTCACTTTGAAATCTGAACCTTTATTTGTATTTGTATGTGATTGAAGTTACTGCTCATAGTCATCACCTTGTCTGTGAGATGTGTTTTAGAGTCAGCTGTTTTCTTTTCCACATCCAACACAGTTGAAGTTCAGAGGTTAAAATGAACCTGTTTTCCTGACCTTTGACCTTTGATGATAAACTCTATAAAACAGAGTTTAGAGGTTAAAAGCACAGCATATAAGCTTTTATGTCTCCTCTCTAGGAGTGTTTGTCCATCCAATTTCCACGAACACGACCTCACGATCTCAGAGGCACTTTGACAGAACTTGATAATCGTTGACTTTATTTACTTCAACTCTAGACTGTAACAGTAGGCTATTTTATTAAAGGCAGGTCTTTATGTCTAACTCCTTCTGAATTGGTTACAGTCGTTCATACGAACCCTTGCAACCAACACAGATCAGGCCACAGGGGAATGTCCCAGTGGTCCTGATGTGCAGAAGTGACAGTAACAAGTTGAAAGAAATGGAGGTGAGATGGAGAGAGGGAGAAGAAACTAAAAGCCCAGTTGCTATGGATGCAGCTAAATACAACAAAATAATCAACGTGTTCTCCAGGAATGCTGTCACTCTCTGGTACAAAAATAGTAAAATTTGGTTTTGCCAGCACTCAGTCCTGACACATAACCATAGAGGGAAAGTGTGTAGCCTGACAACAAAACAGGCCACAGTAACATAAATAACAAAGTGTTTACAACACAATGATGATGATCAGATCAACAGTGCCAGTGTTATTGTTGTTTTTGTTATATACAAGCCACCTAATTGAAACCATGGAATGATGTATTTCAGGATATGGAGTTTCTTTCCAGTCAATAGTGTCAGAATGTATTACTAGTCTGAACCATTCAACAAACAGGGTTAGCCTACAGAATGTGAAGTCCTCGTGAAAAGTAACCTGAAATGGAGTCAAATGCCTGGCCTGAGTTATTTTCTCAGTCCACCACTGTCCAGCTGTCTCTGCTTTTGTGTCTTACGTTTTTGTTCTTCCCCAGCCTACCTTGGAAATAATGTGTGATCAAAGTAGTTTGTTTGGTGTAATAGAGGTGGTGCTCAGTGTTGTGGAAGTGCTCCTCCTCTTCCCCGCAGTTACAGAGCAGCTGGGAAACCAGAGTGGCTCAGTAGACTGAGACTTGGCTGAGGGATGGAAATAAAATCATTGAGTCAGTTAGTTTGTCTGGACTTGCAGCAGCTAAAAACACCACTTTAAAATCCACCTGTGTCTATGGACATTCCCTTTCACATGACACACTGGCAGTTCATCCTTTGTTAATGTGACTTTATTGTTTTTGGTCGATATCTGTTCTAGTCTATTCCATTCTAATCTTAGTCTTTTTTTTAAGATGATAACAACCTTTACCAGCACCAGTTGCTGCCATCCCTGAAAACAGAAAGCAGACTTTGTTAACCCCTTAGCCCTCCACAAACACAATTACGCGGCCTCACTCGCCACTGGGATTTGGTATTAACCGAGACGAATCCATTTAAGTTTCAGGCAGTTGGAATTTAAAATCACTGCTCCACTGGGCACCAAGTGACAAGATCAAGCCTCTCTGGCCACTTTTTATTTTTACTCTGCTGCCAAGCGGCCTGCGTGGTGGGTGCAGATGTTGGCGCTGGGAAAGCAGTTGGGCTGTGGATTACAGTGAAGATTAGATTGGGCAGAGGCGAGGCTTCTCGTGCTCCAGGAGCACCGTGGGAGATTGAAGTTGCCCAGAGTAGTCGACATTTTAACCTCAGAAGATGCTTCGCCGGCTCCACTGAAATTATGACCAGCCCTGCACTTCAGTGCCTTATCTAATACACATGTGACTGTGTGTGGGTGGTTTGTGTGTCTCTGCTGTAAAGACCTTTGCAGTACACACAGGCAGGCAAAGTCCAGGGTAGAGGAGTGTAAAATTTTGCATTGGTATTAGACAATTATACGAACTCTCATTATTCCTGTCATTTCGGTGCATTGCTGCCACGTTACAGCCTCTGGTCACAGTGTGGTTTAAAATATGGAGATAAAACACTTGGTGCAAGTCTGCAAATGATTATGGTGATAGAAAGAGAAGGGAAAAATACAGAAAACAACTTTAGCCTTTTACTGCTAACGGCCCATTTAATTGGACGGTTTAACTTTCTCAAATATGCAAAAATTGATGCCTTTTTCTTTTTCCCTCCTCCTCCTTTAACCTTCACCCCGGTTTCAAACACTCGATTCATAATTCAAGTTAGCTGGACAAGTGATGAAAATGCACCGTCATTGGGCTAATTTGGCTCATACTTCTTGGGAAGCTGATATCTGGCATTTCAAGTTTCATGTTTCTAGCTCAGTCCAGCTCATTCATAATACACCTGAAAACACAAACAAACAAACAAAAATACAACATGTCAACATCTCGTCATAAAAAGTTTTAGAAATGAAGGTCTCCTTCTGTGATGCCAAATGAAACCAATTACAGGTGTGTCAAGGATGTAAAGCTCTATCTGTCATATGTTTCCATAAGTACCCAAATCTCACCTGAGACCTTCGCTCTGTGGTTTTATCTCTAATGTCATGTTTTCATTCTTTGATAACCACTACATCAGAACATCTAGAACGTTACAAAGTGTGACGCACTCCTCCCTCAGGGGGCGCCAAAGTGATTCAGGGGAGGAGCTGCATGAGAGAAACCAGAAATAATAACAGTAAACACCTGGTTATGCACAAGACATCTTGAGGGGGAAGCTGTTATCCTCTGAAATTCTCCATCAGGGCTCATAGTCAGATCAGACTCCTTCTAACAAAGGAATTAATTCAATCTATATCGGTCATTCATTGAAAACTTTCTAACTCTTTGCCTAATGGGTTAAACTGAGGAAAAAGGAGCCTAAATTCCGTTGTGGAAGTTGCTGCAGTGTAATTGGAGTCCAGCAGAGAGACTTGTGTTTCCCCCTTTGGGAGGCCGACATTATAATGGTTCCCTCAGGAGAACAAACCGTAGCCCCCAGTCCTCTGTCCCCACGGTCAACCCACTATCAGGCCACTACACTGCAAGGTTTTATTCTTAATGGCTCTTTTTAAAACTTTGGTCATTTGTTTCCTCATATTTTGTTATTTATTGATGATCCATAACAAAGTCTTCATTTTTCTTCATACTGCCCCTTCTGTTGTTGATCTGCTTGTGTGTGTGTGTGTGGGTGTGTGGACGTTGCAAATGAATTGCACCTCATGCGATCAATGAAGTTGTCTGAATCTGAATCTCCCTCTCTCTCTTTATCTCTCTTTCCCCTCCTGCATGAAATGAATGCTAACGACTACAGAAGCCATTTTCAAATAGAAAGCGTCCGTGAGTGGGCAGAGCAGCTTCCATTAGTGGCTTTTTGCACTGACTCAACCATTTAAAAAAATAAATAAATAAATAAAGGCAATTTTATTTCATGGAATAATCACCTCAGTTATCAGAGGAAGTGAATGTTTGCTTTTCAGAGCATCAAACTGTGCGACTGCAGCTGTAAACACGAGTTCACAAAGTCATGAAATCATGTTGTTTTGAGTGCTTTCCTGATTTTTATCTCAGCTATTACACATTATTCTTGCAGTTACATTAAAAACCAGTGCTTGAGCAGCCAGGCCTCAGTGACCTGCTGAAACAGCCCAACATGTCTGGATCAAGTTTGACCTGTAAGACAGAGTGTGTAATACAGCCTTATTGTGTTGCACCACATCTCCCTGCCTCTGGCAATACAGTAAATGAAGCAGCACCAGTGTCACCAGTGTCTTTTTTTTGTTGGTTTGTTTGTTTTTTTGGCATTTGCAGCAGTGGAGCTGAGGGTGTTGGAGCATTGGACGTAATGTTACAGAAACAAGGCTGAGCTCTGCTCTCGTTTCCCCATCAGCTCCTCTGTGTACAGTGTGGTGAGTTGTCAGGTCATTTCTGAGGCCACACTCACTTTGTAAAAGCCCTACCCTGCCATGTTGTTTTCCTGTTCAAGTCAGACACCGTCTTACAGCATAATTAACATAATTGATGCTTTGTTGAGGTATAAATAATTTGGCATTTAAGTACATTTGTACTTTTCACTCATTTCAAATAAAGAGTTTACTTAAAAGCTCAGATTATTGTGACCCCTTGCAAAATGCATCCAATTAGGTCTCCTTTCAGTCCCCTGAAAACTTGTCAGATAGTCATTTACATAAATCTTAGATGCACAGAATTTTTTTTCCCAGTTTCTCTCCATTTATTCATCTCACAACCCCTCAGAATCATCTAAGGAGCTAGTTTTGGAGACCTGTGTGTTTAACTGGGAAACATTTTTGATGGGTATTTTCACTTTTGATACTTCAGGTTTATTTTTGTGATTTCACAGCTTTAGCTCAGTTGGAATCAGAATGCAAGACTCGTATTTTTACACCAACACTGACGGGATTCATATTCTTTAATGGTCACTTTGATGCATTGAATTCATTAAAACCAAGAAGTGTTTCACTGAAAAACCAGACACAAATAAAAAGCCGCAATGCAGGGGTTGATGAACAGATAATAAACACAATAACATTGTAACTGTTAGTGTAAGAGCTATTAAAATGTGTAAATCCACAGTTTACGTGTTGAGGTTTAATATTGGGGAGAAGCTATTTAGCAGCCTTGTGGTCCTATAGCAGATGCTTTTGTACCTAAAACAGGCTGTGGGAGGAGAGGGATCTTTTATTATGTGTTGATGGTATATATCCAGCAAAGACAGCAGTAAGGCTCTAAAGATCTTTCCTGCAGATCTCACTGTCTGACCTGTGTCTTCCCTCAGCCCTGATGTAACTAAACTAAACTAAGTCATGCAGTAACTGCATTTTTTTTTGGCCTTTTCCACCAGCTTCTCCTTATTTTTCTTTGGTCTCACTAGTTTAATAAAGTGACCCCGTGCAGCTTTTGGAAAAGCGAGAATTTCAAGATGAAATTAAATTTATTGATCTCACCTTGGCGTTCCCTCGCCTCATGCTGACATGATGCTGATATGATCTCATCTGTTCTCTCCTTAATTTTCCACAAATGTGTTGTGTGTGTTGATCAACTTGTATGACCAAGAGAACGTTAATTACAGCTTTAAACAATCAGTACTTTTCATTTTCTGGTTTTATTTCATTACAAAGCGCTGTGTGAGAAGTTTATTATCACTTCCTGTGGCAGATTAGTTTTTACACTGTGCAGATTAGAGCCTTGAAATGAGGATTCCTGGTCCCAAACTCATCCTCCATCATCTGTCAGAGAATTGGTTTACCGGGCTGAATTGTGTCTGAATCCTCCAACCTCCAGGCCTTGGCTGAGGGGTGTCTGAGGTGCAACAGAGCATGATGTGGACCATCTCTGAAGACTGTGGAGGCTTTTGTTGTTGCAGTAGATTGATGAGGTTTATTTAGAGAGAAGCGCTGTGGCGGCTGGAAAACACAGAGAGAAGCGCTGAGACAGAGAAAGGTGGAAAAGAAGTAAACGGCATTAATGGATTTTCTGACCTGAAGGGAATTATTGCTACATACAAGATGTCCTGTGTGAACAGGGGAGAATGTGAGAGGAAAGACGGACAGATGAGGGCGACCCAACCTTTAATCACAGGCATGTGCTCATGCCAAAGCAAAGACAGCAAATCTAATTACATTGAGGACCGTCAATCACTAAATCACCTCTAATTACACTGTCAGCAAATGTTTCTGATGAAACACCCTAAGCCACATTTTTATTGCTGAAAAATGTTCATCTGTATCTCTAGTCACAGTAAACCCACAGAGGACAGTACCCGAGCAACAAAACTATTTTAGGTATTTTTTGGGCTTAATTACACAATGTTAAAGAAATGCTCAAAAGACTCATTGAGGCAATGCAACTTTGACCATCCCCCCTGGGTGCAGATAGCATGGTTGGACCTACTAGCATTGTTGGGTAACGCCACCCAGGTTCAACTATGTTTTAAACTAAAGTTACCAGGGTTTTGGTTACAGCCACCTGGGCTACACCCATTTGCAAAAAGCATTAGTTATTGGCTACAGACACAAGGGTGCAAATACTAAGCAAAAGAGGCAACATTTACTTTTATTTCTATTCCTGGTAAGTTTCCCTTATGGAATGATGGCAAATCTAACAACATAGAGCTGAACTTTAGTAACCGTCAGCCAAATAACCTAAAGTTAGACTCAATGTAGCAACAGCAGCATGTTTTATTCCCCTCAGTGTTTTGTGCTATCAGGCCTTTTTTTGTCTAACAAAAACTGTTTGTGTTTGATCTTTTGCAGTTATCCAAGATTAAGTCAAGATGACATAAACCAAATAAGCTTAGAGTTATTTTATATATAATGCTAGTAGGTTGGCTGGCTTTGTTTCTGTTAATGGTGCATTCTTTGCTCCATTATTCACATTGGACCACAGGATGGGGAGACAGAACAGGAAAAGAGAAGGAAAGCGAGGAGGGAGTCATTGGAGCACATGCATTATGTATCATATCCTACAGTGAAGAAGACAGCGCTGCAAGTGGGAACGAGAGCGGCCAGCAGTGCAGTGAGGTGAACGCACTGAATGCTAATGAGGGAGCTGCATTCGCTGGAAGGTACATCTGATTAAAATCACAAGTCATGGTGAACACAGCACAGTGGTGTTATCAGCAAAAACACACAGAAAGTAAAGGACGCCATACCCAGAAAAAAAAAAGAAAGAGTTTTTGGGTTATTTTTGGCTCAGCTGCAGATAACAGATGTGTTTACAGATAAAAGGCTGAGTCACTGCTGTGGTGGGAGGACAGGGACATACAAAAACACTGACTTCTGAAATGTCTTCCTTGTCCATTACTTAATTATGGAGAGAAAGAAAAAGTCTGATTTCACCTTACAGTAAGAAAAACCTTACAAAGTATTTCGGAAGGGTTCATAACTAGATAATTAGCCTGTAACAGTGTCTGAATGATCAAGAAAGTCTCATTTGTGCTATCCAGTCATGGAAAATGATCATATCACATGACCAGATTCAAACCCCTGCTATGCCTTGGCAACACTGTTATGATGACATGTCATCAGTGGCTGCTCTCTTTATGACAGGTGTTAATTAGATTGTATTGTAGAGTGGGTATTAACATGAAGATGGGTTTTGCTTGTTGGTCTAATTTTTTGGACTTTAGTGTTGTATCTGTTTACAATAGTAATAATCACAGTGATTTTGCTTGAACTTCCCAGATAGTGAGCCTCCAACAGTGTATGAAAACTCTTTATAATTGTTTTCACTCATTTTATGACAATTTTATGAAGTTATGTGATAAATGATATGCACATTTTTATTGTGGAGTGAAAAGTTTGGTGTAATTGGTCTTTTGTCCAAAAGCCTCTCTGTGAAACAAACATACAGAGGGTCATGTGAGTTGATGAATTGAACTGCACATACTCTACCACATTTTTGTCCTTTATAAATACTGAACCACCTCCTTCTCTCTGTGCAGTCTACAATCACCTTCAATCATGTTTCCACAGGTAATGGATTAATGGGCTTATTCTGAATAAAATGGACCAAATAATCATTGGAAATGAAAATGTTTCATTTCACATGCCGTACATTTTATGTGTTATGTTAACTGCATTCCTTCTGTTGTGTTTTAACCTTGTGCGGGTTTGTCCGTTGTCTGTTTCTGAGGCCGCCCGCCTACATCCTGGTACAACTGTTGGAAATGGAGTTTTTGTTGTGCTGCTTAAAGCTCAAATTTAAAAATGCATTACTATTTATACCTTTAGCAAATGAATCTGAATCTGTTTTTTTTGTTTGTTTTGTTTTTTTTATCAACTGTCTCAATTTTGTTTCCCTTTAATTCCTGCTGTTTCTAATGAGCTCTCAGTCTAGATCCTCTAGTTTTTGCCATAAACATGTGCCGAACCAGATTGAGATAGCAAACAAATAGCCTAGATAGTGTGCATATAAAAAAAATCATGTTATTGGCTCAAGACACCATTTATCTATTTGATTTTATATCTTTTCATGTATGTTTTTTCATCTTAATTTATGACCTAATGACTCAATTGATGACTCACTTCATGTCTTGTTGGTGGCTCCAGCCTCGAAGCTGGGAAGCACTGGTATCAGAGGTGACTCATTAAAGGAGAAAGGGAGCTTTTCTGATGACGTAGCCAAATGGAAACTCATCTATGAAGTCTAATTAATATTGTAAATCTATGTATTGACATTATCAGATTGGCATTTCTGAAGAAAATGATGAATAAAAAGAAAACCTGACAGATTTTCTATCACCCACATGATTCATTACAGCAGAGCACCTGTGTGTAACTGCAGCCTCTGTGTGAGCCAGAGCATGCTGGTTTATCTACTCCACTTCCTGGTGAGGTGTCAGTGTTAATCCCCAGAGCCTGGAGAGCAGCTCTGAGAGTGTGATTACCCAGCAGCCAAACTGTGCAGCGAGCGCTGTGCAGCTGAGACGTCTCCTGATGATGGTGTCTGTTGGATTTGAATTAACAGGTCCTTTAGCCTACGTGTAATGCCTGAGTATATAATATTACATTATGAGCACAATTGACCATACAATTTTCATGATATTAATTGTACTGTAGTTTTTGTTTGTCTGCTTTCATGGCACTTTGAGTCTTGTCTTGTGCATGGCCTCAGGGTACAGGAGCTGACCCCAGTATGTTCTCATATTTTCTCTAATTAATTCTACCACGCCTCAATTTTCTTACATTTATGTTCCACTGCAGAGGTTGAGATTGATGAAAATTTGTGTTTTAATGACTGATTATTCAGTTCAAATATTTTTTTTTGTTAAGGTTACATTAACATTTTCTAATTTTCAGTTTGATTACATTAACATTTAACTTAGTTTTCATTTCTTTTGTATTTTAATTAATCATTATATTTATGATACCAAAAGAGAAAGGTCTGCAGCTTAACACTGTCAGAGGAGAAGTCACCTGGACCGATACACTTAGCCAGTCACTGCAAAGATGAAGAGGTGTGTCGGTGCTGAAGGAGGGGTGAGAGCCTAAAGAACCCGAAGAGATGCAAAGACACAACCTTTGCACAATAGAGTGCAGCTCAACAGTGGGAAATAGCTGCTGATATTTTATTCACAGAGAACATCTGAAAGCCTTGTAATACCATTATAATGGATTCATAATGCGCTGCAGTCTCTTATGGATTTTTTTTCTGATGCTGCTCTCAGGCAACTTTTACTTCTCACACTTCTTTTGAGATTAGAAAAAAAGAAAAAAAATGGTAAAAGGTATTGAAAATTAATTTTTTTTTAAAAAATTCAAAGTCAACTTTTCAAAGCCTTTTCAGGGTCTTTGAGCTGTACTTTTGGCCAGTAAAGATGTGAGTATTGTATTAAGGCGGATTGAACCTTTGAGATTTTTTGACCATTGTGTAGTTCAGGAGGAGCCCAAAAAAAGTAACTTTCACACTTATATTATAATAGCACCACTTCATTTATATCTGCCTGGAGTTGTTACCAGTCTCTGTGCCAAAGGGCAACTGTTTCCTGCGGCGAGCCAAACTGGCAGCTTGTGCGTAACACTCATGTTTCATGGGAGCAACAGAATCTAACGTGTGTGAAAACCCAGAGACAACAGGGAAATCCCAAAGCTGTACTCCTACAGCACAACACTGCTGTCTGTCAGTGTTTGAGCTGCTGCCTCGCCGTCATCTCTCTTCCCTGATTTTCTGATTCAGTTTCTTGGTTTTTCTCAAAAAGAGTTTTGCTAATATGTAACTTTTCCACCTAAAAATGTTTTTAAAAAACGACCAGAGTTATATTCCTGTAAAATTCATTGTTATTGCCAGAGGAGAACCCAAAAGCACAATAAGGATGCAGGCAAGTCCAGTTTCCATGAGTCAAAACCAGCAGGTTAATTACATCAGGCAAACAAACCCTACAAGGGGCAGGCAGGTAAATTCAGAGAGGGGACCAGCAGGGTCAGAACACACAAGACACTGTGGCAGGGATCAAGTGAAAATGGACCACTATATCTAGTGAGGGACTAACAAGCAAATTGGCTGCAGGTGAAGAGATGGGCGGGGCAAACTAGGTGAGTAGAATGAGATGGGATGAAGGCAGGGTCTGAAATGACAGGAGGTTTACAGCAGGGTTATGTGAGACGTAGTCATGATTTAGACTACGTTTACATGTGGCCAGCTATTTTCATAAATGGACATTTCACCCTCTCCGTTCACAAAAGCAACATCGTGCACATCTGCCCGTTTACAGAAAAGCTTTCATTTACACTATCCCGAGTATATACACCGTATATGTCGTCAATAGCCTGCCAAAAAAGAAGCTCAAACCCACGTTAGCCAATCAGAATCCCGAAAATAGCATCATCAACAACGTCACTTCCTCTGTCAGCTGCCTACAACTCAGTTTTTCTCAGTTTACATGCAACTGTGCAAACAGAGTTTTCCAAAATCTCCACTCTGGCCTGAGCTTTTAGAAAGAATTGTTTTCAGAGGTGAATTCTTGCGTGTAAATGAAGGATGCAAACAAAGGGAAATGTCTCTGTTCATCAAAAGAACCGCGTACGTGTAAACAGGGCCTTAAAAACCATAAGCACGATTAACTGCGAATAAATCCGGACATTTGCGAGGGCTGACTATTTTAAAGATGGACCCATAAAACCAAGAAAGTCATTACAGTGTGAGCCATGTTGCGTATAAACAACCGTCACTGATGACATCTGT
>OMNW01009518.1:0-10705 GCA_900303245.1 Selene dorsalis
TGTACAATGTCTTTACATGAAAATTCTGTGGCTCCGCCCCTTTTTGGGAGAGTCCAAAAAATGTAAAAAATTAAGATAAAATAACAAACAGGAAGTTGTGACTGTGAAATACAAAGTACAACAACAGGATCATAACAGGTGAAATGACAAAAATAACATTTTCTCTTCTCTCATGTGATGTGTTTCTACAGGGGAGGTAGATAAAAGATTTATTTGGACACTGAAGTGAAATCTGTCTTTTCTTGTCTGGTTCTCTCCAGTTTTCTCCATCCAGCTCAGCTTCATGCTGCTCACCTTCGCCTTCTCCACCAGGTGAGTCTCCTCCTCCTCCTCCTCTGTCTCCCCTCTCTCTCTCTCTGACACATTGACAAAATTTAAACATTGTCAGTAACAACTGTTGCTTCCTGTGTAGGTCCAGCTCAGGATTCAGCCCTGCAGACACTGTCGCCATCGTGTTCTGCTCCACACACAAATCACTGACTCTGGGTAGGTTCAACTCTGCTTCGTTAAAGTCATGTGTCCTCTTTGTAAACAAGCATCATGAGAAATGAAACCACAGAAACTTGTCCTCTGTTGTGTTGCATATTTACTCACAAATCTGAATGTGTTGTGTATTTCTGTGTGATCCAGGTATCCCCATGCTGAAGATCGTGTTTGAGGGCTACGAGCACCTCTCTCTGATCTCAGTCCCTCTGTTGATCTACCACCCGGCTCAGATCCTGCTCGGCTCCGTCCTCGTGCCGACCATCCGCAGCTGGATGATGAGCCGGCAGAAGGTACGCTGTCGTCACATCACATCGCCGATCCAACCGGAGATAACAGGACCACGTTCCAACACTAACCATCTGCACACCTTGTCTCCTCTCCTACAGTCTAGTCTTTTGTTGAGATAGGGCCGCAGGTACCAACACTGTCATTCTGAGTGAGTAGAGAGCTGACTCCAGTATTCCTCTGGGTTTTCCACTCTGGCAACAAAAATCACAAATTAAAGAAGAAAAACTGAAAGGTTCAGATAATTTCTGTTACCACTGTATCCAAAAGTAAAAAACAGAAATAGATCTGAAAACCCAGAGTTAAACCTGAAGTTAGCTTGATAACCTTAAATCTTTTTCTATGTCATACAAGCCTCTGAACAGCATTCAACAAAATGATTTAATGAAACACCAACAATAAATTATTGTTTTTCCTCTTGAGTCTGTGACAGTGTGTCCAGCAGGATCCTTAGATTATTGAACATAAACATTTAAACTAATAATAAAAACAGATTTGGGTGCGACAGCTCCCCCTAGTGTCAGGAAAACAATCTGCAGACTCTCCTGCTGGACTCGCTGCTGCAAACTTACCAGCTGCACTTTGATCAAGTATCAGTGGGTTGTCAGGGTGGTGGTGGATGATGTCATTGGTGATGATGATCGTTAGTTACCAGTCAAAAGGAAATTTAATTCACCTCCAATTAATCTGTGCAGATGGATACCACAGGATTGTATTTTCTTGCGACCTGTAATTCTCACCACACTCACAGAATCGGAGAAAACTGATATGTTCAGTTTTGAGTTTTCAGCTTTCACCTGCTCCTGGTGGTGATGGTGGTGATGGTGGTGGATTCACTGACCAGACTTTCCCACATTTCACAAATTTCTCACCCCTCTTTGTCTGATCTGATATCTGCCACTCTGAACATCTCACTCTGTGTTTCTGTGCTCTCTCCCCAGGCGGTGAAGCTGTCGGCCTTACAGCCCGTCTGAGGACGGACCTGGTGTTTTTGATGGAGTTTCTACTGTGATACAAAGCGGACTAAAGCGGGATGGAGACGGTAGTCGCATGTGCCTTATATCAACCAATCAACAGAGACCTCAGCGTGGCGGTGGAGACCAGATCGGCTAGTCGCCTTGATTTTCTCAGTTTCTATGACAACAAAGAACTTCTCTTTCATATTTCCGTCATATATTTTCTTTTATATTTAAAAGAAGCAAAAGTATATGTTTTATTTTTATATGGAACACAACCCCCTGCCCCCCCAAAAAAATCCTGCAAAAGAAGCACAGCGGTGTTTTTGTTCACTTGTTTGTTTTGTTCAAACAAACAAAAACAAACAACACCTGCCAACAGGAACAGGATGGGCGGAGTTACAGGACACAGTTACTGGGACCATTTTTTTTTTCTTGCTGTTTTCTACCTTTTTCTACTCTTCTGTCTTTCTTCTAGCTCTCACTGCCAGATGATGTGGACGTTTTGTTACATTTATGCGCTTGATAGAAAAAAACTAGATCTGAATGACCTTACTTTTAATAATAACAGTATAATATTATCTTGGTTTTTGACAATTTATGAAATAAGGTTTGCATTTGTTGACAAGACGCAGTCCTGCGGTGACAGGATGGTGTTCAGCTAACGGATTAATCGATCCAAACAATGAAGGTACAGCGTGGATATTAGTAGTTGGGAGTCTAATTTAATAACCAAAGTCGTCAAAATGAAGGTTTAAATACACCTGTATGTCGATGATGCCCTATTTAAAGTCCAAGTGATGTTTCATCGTTCTCCACCAACCACGATCTTTAAATCCAGTTTAAAGAAATGAATGTCCTGAATGTGAAAAAACAGAGATTGCGAATCCAAATGTCCAAACATCCAAATGTAAGATGTAAAAAATGTAGAAAGCGTTTTTATCTGGAGCCGTGTCAGCTCAATGACAGTGAATGTATCATCATCCCAACCAATCAGAGCTGGAGCTGAGACACATGACTTCAAAGAAAGACTGTTACTCCGAGTCACTTCCTACAGGGATATCACAGTGTTTTTAAGACAGTGGACCAATCGGACGTATTTGTACACTCGCTGGCATTCAGTCAGTATTTCTCTAAACGGTTCACTGCTCTTGTTACGTAGCCTTACAGTCTAATCCAGTTTTACATGAATTCTGATCTCCCTTGAATGTTCAGTTAAAATCTTGAAGGGCTTTCATGTTACACGATGACAACCTGCTGTAGACTCATGATGAGGACCTTTCTCCTGATCAGTCTATGGACTACTTCATACATACTGTGCATTTCCAGTCCAGTATCTCTTGTGTATTATGTTTTAAAGTTATAGTGCCAATGCTAATAGTGCACGTTCACAAAGTACTTTGCCTTTTATCCTGTTTTCGATCCATATCTGTGATCTTTCCACAAATTTGTTTTGCCACTGATATAGTAAACAATGGCAAACAGTTGTTAATCTACTCATCCAGACGTTTTGGAGCAACAATATCATGATATTTCTGGTCCAATGTTTCATAACCATGACCCCTAACCTTAACTACAGTGTAGTTGTGAGGTGCAGATATCGGAGGAACACGTGGTGATTCAGAGTTTTGGCCTTGGATACTGAACAAACTTATAATTGAATGTGACTTTAGGGCTTTTTTTCCAGACCCTCTTATATCATAAGTCCTTTTGTTTTACTGGATGTACACTGTCTGTGGTGGCCCTGGTGGAGGAGGCATCCCCTTACTGTGAGTTACTGGGAATCTTCACGTCCCTCTCTATGTAGATTTCAAATATGAGATGAAGTGATGGAAAAAATTACACCTCAAGGTCAGTGTTGTATCTGTGGTAACCAGCTCAGTACAGTACACACAAAGAAGCAAAAAGCGTGTTTCTCGAAACGAACTCTTCTTTCTCAGAAACCTGTTGTACCTTTCCTTCACGATGGAGTCAGCTACTGTTGATATGGACATATCATAAAAGCCTTCAGTGTCGTTTTACTGGTCACCGCGCTGCTCTGTCCAGCAACAGTCGAGGTTACAGTCATTCTCTGTTTACAGCGTGATTGTTCTGCCAGTAGTATATTTTGAGAAGAAAGCTAATGAGTGGGATGTGAATGGATCTTCCTTTTTTGTTTATTTAAAAAAAAAATGAGGAATTGGTATGAGGAAATAAAACTACAAATTTTGAAAAGCATTGTTATTTCTGTGCAATCACTTCCATCTTTTGGTACAGGTAAGATGATAGCAGGAAGTTTATACCAGTTTAACGTAGGCAAAGCATCCTAGGGATAAAAACATTCTTGGTCTGATGCCTTTGTGACTTTGTTTGCTTGTTATTGGACATTTTTATCAATAGATGTGTATTGACCTTATTGTCTTTTGCACCCTGTCTGTCTTTTTGATTTGATTGTTTGTGGGCAGGATTTCACTTAAAAGCACCTGGACCGAACTGACCTGCACTTGGTGGATGGACGAGACGAGAGCCAGGAAAGAACCCGTTAGATTTTGTTTCAGGTGTGGATCGTTTACTATAAATTTAAATATTTGTCTCTTTAAGTGTAGTGGAGGTCTGCTCTTCACTGTGTCTGTATCTGTTGAATGCTTCATCCTCAGAACTAGTTCACACAGAAAACATTTTGAAATGAATCCTCGTGTTTGTTTTCCGACCAAGAGAGGGGGGGGAAACACACAGGGATATATTGGCAGCTCCCCTAAGTTCATTGCGCCAACTTGTCTTGGACAGATGGCACTTCTGTCAAATCATTTGGTGAAATAATAGTAAAATGAGTCTATGGAAAGCCCTGCCAACAGACCCCATCAGCCTCAACTAACTAGACCCAAGTGATTTGAAATGACTAAGCAACCAGATTCATGCCATCCATGAATCTTCACAACACGAGAATCAAGAAGTACACGATATCTGGTACTGGAAAATATACTTTATTATAAAAACAACCGCTGCTGAAGTTATATAAAACTTAATTGAGGGTTGTCACTCACGCGGGTACAAGACAATATAGATGTCCTCGCTCACATGAGTGTGACCTGTGTGACCTATGACTAAGTGATACTGAGCAGGTCTGTACACTTTGGCACTTCTTGTAAGTGCATCCATATGACATGACAATTTACAATTAAGCAAAGTATTAAGGTCTCATATTTGTGATGCAGCATGCTTACTAATCATTTATGCGAGCGACTTATCTAATCGTAGAGCTACATAGTTGAATTTACAACCGTTGTGTCACTATCCTATAAACATTTTCAATCAATCTGATGTATACTGAATCACAAACACAACAAAAAAACGTATCCACCTAATGGTGTATGTCATCTTAGCCTATCTGTAAATTTCCCACTCTCTATGAGGAGGCAGATTGTAGTTTTAGCTCTAAACATGTTGGAGGCAGAAATCCCTTGAGGCACAAACAATTGCCAGGAACATTTCTCTTCGTTTTCACAAGTGAGTTATTTGAAAAACCACAGAAGGAAAAAATAAACTTTGATCACACATTAAAAAAAAACAAGATGAAAATTCAGAAAAGGGGGTTATAATGTGGTCTTCTGTCCGTTACAACATGTGTTTCAGTCACCAGGTGATGCCAGTATGTCATACTCTGCCAGAAGCACAAAACTGTTCTCTCTGATTCTCCGAACTCTGACCAAGTCTCCACACTCTTGGACATGGATCAGCCCTCTCTCTCCTCTCCCGTACTCTCTCTCCCTGTCGTTCAGCGTCACCCCCGTCTGTTTACCACAGGCCTGACGGTACATGTACCTCACCCCGACCACCAGCACCATGCCCAAACCAGCTGAGCTCCCCAGCAGCATGCCCAGCTCCCAAGCCCTGTGTCTGGGGATAATGTCTGGATATTTTCCCTCCTTGTCTGGAGATCCAGAGGGACTGGAGGGATGTTTGGGTTTATTATCAGTGTTGGGAAGGTTTGGTTTCAAGTCATGGCCGTGATTTAGTTTGACATTTGGGTCAAGATTTGGATGGGGCTCAGGGTTTGGGTGAACTACTGCTCTTCGAGTTGATGGGGTGACGTTGGGCTCGGGATCAGATGCTGCAATGTCACTCTGGATTCGCAAACTCTGACCTAGGATTAGCTTCTGGGATGGCACACGGGGAGAAGATGGTGCAAGGGGGTTGTAGACTGATCGAAGGGGAGCTGGGGAGGGTCCTGGGTGAGGAGAGGTAGACTGAAAAGATGTAGAAATAGATGAGGCAAAGGAAGATGAGGAACCTGGTGAGTAGGAGGATGTGGTGAAAGTAGAGATGGGTGAGGAAGAAGGAGAGGTAGAAACAGGGGAAATGGAAGAGGTTGGTGAGGCAACTGAGGAAGAGGAAAAGGTCAACACTGGGGAGATGGTAGAAGAAGAGGACGAGGAGAAGGTCAAATCTGTGATGAAGTGGGAGGAGGTAACAGTAGATGAGGAAGAAGCTAATGTTGGAAGTGAGGAAAACAGGGGAGCTGGTGATGGATCATTGGAAGAGTTTGAGGAATTCATTGGATTAATTGAAGAAGGTTGGACAGAAGATAAATGAGGAGGTATGGAGATTGGGGAAGGAGAGGGGAGAGCAGTAAGGGCTGGAGCTGTTTGAGGTTGGACCCTCATGGAAGAAGATGAAGAGTGGATGGATGTTGTTGATCCCAGGGTTGGACCTTTAGAGGGATAAAGAGGAGCAGAAGAGCTACTAAGAATCAGTGTAGAGGGAGGCAACATATGAGTGGACGTTGGGGTTGATGGGTAAAGGGTTGATTGGGGGGTAGACAGAGAAAATTGAGGAGAGGGAGTGGATGAAGGCATAACAGCAAATTTAAGACTCATGGTTTTGATATTTGCTTGTGGCTGAAGATTTGTGGCCACTTTACCCTTGTCTTGTTCAACAGTAGGGTCAAACTTTGGAGTTAAAAATGGAGGTGTCAAAGATCGAGGGGTTTCTGAGGATTGCTTCCAGTCAGAGGTATGTCCTGAGACTGCACCAGTTGGGGAATGGGACTGGGATGATGGTTGGGGAGAGATGCTTGAAGCCCCAAGTGGTGTGTTAGATTGGGACTGCTCTGTCTGGGGTAAACCCTGAGGTTGAGTAGGGGTAGTTTCGGACAGGGCTTTGGAATAGCTACTCAGAGGTTGTGTTTGAGGTGGGCTACTCAGAGGGGCAGCTGGTTGAAGATGAGATGGACTGGTTTGCTGTGGTAGAACTTCGGGTCCTGATGATGAAGTGTGGGACTCGAGAAGGGACTGTGTGGTAGGGGTTTTTGATTGGAGAGTCGGGCTTGGTAAGGAGGTTTTGGATTGGAGAAAGGAATTGGTTGGAGATGTCTGACCAGTACCAGTGTGGGACTGGAGAAAGGGCTTGGATGGGGAGGTGTGAAACTGAAGAAAAGGTTTGGGTGGAGGTGACTGGCTATCCATTTCAACCTCAAGTAGACTCAGTTGGGTTACGCTAGTTCTCTGAGGTTGCAATGAAGTATTTGGGATACCAAACTTCACGGAGCTAGTCTGATCCTGTATTGGTTCTGTTGGATTGTTGGTATAGGATATTGGAGGACTCGTACTGTGGAGGCTGTGATTGGTTGAAGTTGAAGATGTGGTAGTTGTTAGGGGTTTTAACATTGTGTCCTTTGTTTCAGAGGTGGTGGGAAGCTTCATTTGTTTTCTTTCCTTCTCAACATCCTTAAGATGGGGGAAGGGGGCAAGGGAGCGCAGCTGGGAAAAATGACTTGTTAAATGTTGTTTTTTGATGTTTGGCAACAGAGTGGTAGTAACTTCCACTGCTGTAGTGTCAGCTGAGGAAAAAGAAGCTGTGGAAACAAGGTGATCGGATGAGAACAGAGAGGTTTTGGGGTCCATGGTATTACCATTGTCAGTCTGTGCTTCTTCAATCAGACCTAGAGAGGCTGAAGTTGCATTACCATCAGTTTCATGGCCACTGGTGTCATTTTGAAGAGTTCCTGAGGTGTCAGTGCTGTTCCTTTGATCAACTGGTTGATGAGTGTTGTGGTCATCTCCAAAGACTGCCAGTGCTTTAGTGCTGTTCATCTCCAGGGCTGGATTAGTGACTGGATCAAGAGATTTGTATCTTAGGTTTCCACTGCTTTGTGTTGTGAGGAGTCCTAAGGAAGTAGTCGGGCTGACTGTCTTGTGTCTTTGTCTGTTTGTGTTTCTGTGAGCTGCAAAACAATGAGGCGATAAAATTATTGGTTTCATAGAAGTGTAAACAGAAAAAACCAAAAAGTGCTCTAGTAATGGATGCCTAATTTGTGTTTTGGCGGTACTGTACAACTTGTACAACACTGTACACTCAATAAAGTACTATCTTATTTTATCTTATCTAACTTATCACTACAAAACTTTGCATACCTGGCACAACAGTAATTTCATCTTCCTGTAATGCAAAAATGATCCAGTTCAATCCAGTTGTGTTACCACCGCTCCAGGATGGATGACTCTCATCTCGAACAACCACAGACTCAATACCTGCCCAGTATACAAAGTAGGACTGCACCACTGTAATACTGCAATGAGAGACAGGCAGGTTTGTGTATTGATGAATAAAAACCAAATTTTCACATTAGGGGAGCATTCTTATTGACTATTGCCTAGATTTTGCCCTTATGATGTCGGTAGACTTGTACTTACTAGAAGCGTATGTCTCCCATGGGTGCATCAGGGGCTCTCCATACAAATGAAAGGTTTCTCTTCAGCTGTTTGTCAGAGTGGGTGAGGGTGTCTCCCTCTGAGAGGCAGCGCAGGGTGTGGGTCCCAGGGGGAATGACTGTCCACGAGCCACCCACCAGCACTGGGCCCACTCTTGTAGACTTGAGCTCAGCTCCAGCTCTGTCCCCAGCACCATCCACACCACGAGCCTGAAGCAGGAAACCCATGAAGTCCCGAGAGCTTCGGACAGTCACTGAGGATGCAGGTATGGATACAGAGAAACAAAAGATAGAGACACACAAGTTAAGTGGTGGTGTTGAGCATAAACCATCTACTTTCAACTCTTAATACACAAAAAAACAAAAATGACTTAGGGCATGAAGGTATAAGGACTTGACAAAGTATCCAATGACGGTTTGTACCTGAATGACAATCAGTGGTAATCCACAAGTGAGTTCATCGGCAGTAAGTCCATGTAAAGTCATTCTAGCAGGTAGTAAGGTTAGTGACGTCTTTATATGATTAGTTGGTTAACAGTGTAAACCTATTACTACCTGTGACTAACTGTCCGGGCAGGTAAGACGAGGCGGATGTGCGCAGGGTGATATGGCTGTGCCGTGGATCCTGCGGTTGAGCACGGATGTGGCCCGGAATCATTTCCCGACAGGAAGTGGAGCTGGCGCCACGGGAAAATGAGACGGTGGAGGGAGCGAGCGATAACAAGACCACGCCCACCCCGAAGCAGTGGAGGGTAGACTTCATCTCTACACACACAAACACACACACACACAAACACACACTTTAAAGCAAAGGAAGACATATAGAAAAGTACATATATATGACTTACATGTATATAGAAAATAAAAGCACATATGTAAAGATTATATGGAACCTATTAGAAATTGGTACAGTTCAATATATAGATATTTAAATCCAACATATACATATGTTTGTTTATGTTTATGTAGGCCTGTGTGCAACATCCTACAACATATGAAAAATTATAATATAAACATTTTCAATATGTTTAGATAAATAAATGTATTATTTATTTTTTGTATACGTTTTAAATGTATATCTGCATGTGATAATAATATGGGTGGAGTACACTGCAACATCGCTGTATATAGGAACATATTGATACATACCTTTGAATAATGAATTCAATTCATTTAATGAATAAGACTCAGAGGGTTGAATGATTTTTGTCCATGAGCATCCCTACCTTGTTGAGCAGTAACTTCCAGGATGACTAGAAAATCCCAGCTGCAGTTTTTCTTCTTCTTCTTCAGTTTGTAAAGAATCACTTCACCTCCCTCCACAGGTTCAGCAGCAACTGTGGGTTTAAAGTTTGAGGCATCTGAGTTTGGAGGGACCAGGATGTGGAGGGAATAGTTGTAGAACCAGATCATATAGAGCTGCAGCTTGTGTCTCAGTGACAGCATCTCGCAAACATTACAGCAACAAATCCAGGTACCATTAATTACAGGCTATAATCATGACGATTATTATTATTTTTATTATTATTATAGTAATGATCTCAGCTTGTCTCTACCTGTCAGTTCATTTCCCTGTATCAAAAACAGTATTTTCACTGAAGAGGGTGACGTCTAGTGGAGGTTTTCTATGGGATTAGGACCCCCACCAGACACACACACACACCCCCACCAGACACACACACACACACAGACACTCACTCTCTCACTGTCTCTCTCTCTAACAGGATGTACACCAGCTGTGGCCATCTCCCTCCAGGATACACCAAACATCTCTCTGTCTTCTTTCTTTCTCTGTTTTAAAGGAGATTTTTCTTCTGTGAACTTAACTGTAATAATGGAGATTACAATAATAGATAGATAGGTTAGTAAATTACCCACAGTTCAGTTAAGTCAAATACAGGAGATGTCATCAGAAGCATCAGAACGGTTCAGCTGCCGGTCCCTGGTACCGGTCCCGGTCCCGGTCCCGGTCCCGTTCCCGGTCCCGGTCCCGATCCCGATTCCGGTCCCGATCCCGGTCCCGATCCCGATTCCGGTCCCGATCCCGGTCCCGATCCCGATCCCGGTCCCGGTCCCGGTCCCGATCCCGATCCCGATCCCGGTTCCGGTTCGTCCCGATCCCGGTTCCGATCCCGATCCCGATCCCGGTTCCGGTTCCGGTCCCGGTCCCGGTCCCGATCCCGATCCCGATCCCGATCCCGGTCCCGATCCCGGTCCCGGTCCTGATCCCGGTTCCGGTACCAGTTCCAGTACCAGTTTTCATTTGGACACATGGAGTTAATTCAACTTT
>OMNW01009519.1:0-38400 GCA_900303245.1 Selene dorsalis
TCCTCCTCCATGCATTCTCATACTTCGATTCCATCTTCTCTTCCCTCTCGCTTCATCAGTCTATTGCACAAATGCATCCTGCCACTGATGGTCTCACCTGGGACTTGCGTGTGACCTTCCCTTCTTCGTCTCGGTGTGCAAGGACAGGGCCGATTCACTGCCGGCAGCCTCCAGGAAAATACCAACAACAACACAACAACATCTGTCCTCTAAAGATACAGAAAACATGTGCCTACATATGGTGTTGGTGGCTGAAGTGTGTAAATTCCACACTGATAAGTGTGTGTGAAGTAGCCTAGACTGAAGAGATGAGGTCCGAGGTTTGAACAGGCATGTGTGAGCTTCCATGATAAAAGTCACAGTTGTTGATCTGGTCACTGGCTGCAAGTATCTCAGTCCCACATTATCTGCTATAGGTCAAGGACACAGAGGGTCCACAGCATCCCATTTTAGCTTCACACAACCAGGTTTAAACACATGTAATGCACTGTGCCAACATGTAATATATTTGTTTATACATCTGTATGTTATGTACAGTGACCTGGTGTGAGTGGCTGCATGACGCATTTACTTTCCGTGGAATGTATAACATGTAATATGGGAAAAACACAGGAAACTAAATAAATTGCATATATTACAAAACCAAAGAAATGTTCCTTGTCTCATAAATCTGTTTTTTTTTCTTTTTTTTTAACAATCTGTCCACTTAGTGTTACATGGGGAGCTTGACTCTCATAACACTGCTTGAAAAGACCTGTCAACACCACATCCACAGCTGCTGGTGGACCTCTGAAACATGTCATCAACTCACTAAGCTAAAAAAAAAAAAAGAAAAGAAAGAAAGAAAGAAAAACCTTTTTATTCAAACTGCTGTTCACATGGTTGTTGTTCTTTTCTGAGCTGTTAAAGAACACACTGAGTCCTGGTCCAATTGAATCTAACTTATAATTACTAAGTCAGGCGTTAATTTTTTTTAATGGGTAAAACATCTCTTTGTTTTCTAGTCACATTTTCCCAGGTATTATATAATATTTAATTTATCACTTAATTCGGTGCTTCTTAATTCCCAGAAACATGTTGGTGTAAACCACTTGGCTTTTGTTTTGGTCTTGACACCACTAAGTGGCTTCATTTGATCACATTCCATCTTTGGTAAGCAGAAAACAGTCAGCGTGAGCCACCATGGGCGCCCACATTCAATAACACTAATGCATTAATACAAAAGACACTATCACCAGCCTCTGCTCATCGGGTTTAACAGATTCTTCTGTGAAACATTATTTGCTCAAGGGAATAAAAAAATAATCGTTTAAAGTACAACGTGTTTGGATTTGTCTTAGAAGTGACATTTGCAAAGTGGTAATAAAGATATGTTGCTGAAATATTGTCTCTAAACCTCATTTAAAAAGTAACTGTTCTGCTACAAGCTGAAATTGTGCCGGCTGTACTTAAGATTAAGAAGATTTTCTCTGTTGGGAAAGGAATCAGGAGAAAATGAGAAAACAAGAACAGACTCTGTTTGAGGAAACACTCCCACATGTACAAATAAGAATCAGCAGCATTTCCTTGAAGCTCTCTGGGATAGAAACATCTCCAGGCGAGTGGGGATACTCTCACGTGATGTCACATCAAGGTAAAAGTTCAGCCCGAGGCCATTGTCTTTCACTTTTCTTTTCTTTACAGTCTAGATGTAATTTTAATGACCGTTGACTGAGGCTTGATTTGAATTTAAAAGTGTTATGGATGTGTCTGATAAATTCTGCTGCTTCTGGGCATCAGCTATTATTGATACACATCTTTCGTGCTCTTTTTTATTTAAATGAAGTCGGCTTGGAGTCATGAGAACAGGCACCTGGTTCACTCAAGTGATCCACTGAACAATTATTAACCCTGTTTGCACTCTTTTTCTTTTCTTTTTTTTTTTCAAGGCTCACACTGATGTCTTTGAAGACCCACATACATTTAAAGTTTCTTTCATTTTTATCAGAAAACACAACAATTCAAAGCCAGACCTTAAAGTCTTCACGCTACGCAGTGCGTGGATGAACACGCTAACACATATTTGTACTGTTCAGATCGTCAGAGCTAAGCTTCTGCCTATAAAGGCTTTGAATTTACATTTACAAATCTCCTAGCAACACCTCTAGCACTGTCTTTGAAATCCGGTGGAGAAGGATCAGTCTGTGGTTATAAACATACTTGCAAGAGCCTGACAGCAGTGGGAAGATGCGGTCAGGTTAGTAGCTTTAAGTAAACAGTGAAGGATGATGAGGTTCTTTCCAAACTAACAATCAATATAGATGATGTAATCAATGTTCATGTTACAGGGCACAAACAAAAGCATTGACTTAGTGTTAGTTATCAAAATGATCTCACTAAGCCTGATAACATCTGTGCTCACATTTTGGGAACAGTTCCTGTTTCTGACCAAGGTTCACTTGCTGAGCAGAAGTTAAATGTTGTTTAACACTGATGAATTATGTCATAGATGTCATCATCTCACCCGACCCTAAAGATTTCTGTTTGTCACCTACACGTGACTGAAACTATTCCTAACAGTGTCAGATCAGAAAATCCTTATCATGAGACACTGTCATCCTGATATAATCATATGGACACCGTGGCCCTGGGAGCTCAACACACTGCAATTTAAGAAAAATGCAAAGGCACAAATGTGCTGCAATTTCTTTAAACATCATCTGTTTGCTGTGCTCCAAGTCCAAACACAGCTCTGTCCTCCATATCCTCCTCTCTTTTCTCTCTCTCTGTCTGAATTGAAGCAAAAATGAACTTCAAAAGGAAAAAAAAAGTCACATACCTGCGGGGATGCTCTTGTTATTCAGTAGGTAGCATGTTTGTTTATTTGCATTTGGTCATTTCATTTATTTTTACGGTTATTATGATTATATCTATTTTTTGCAGTGCATGTTGTCCAAGTGATATGATGTTTTTCGGAATTTGCTGCACATTCGTGTATTTGCATGTGTTTTCTTAGGTTGCAGTGTGTTGAGCTCTCCACCTGATACAAGTCATTTTTGGGGGCAATGACTGACAAACAATCTGCATATTTATCATTTTTGCATCAGTAATCATAAGAATAACTCAAGGCAATCTGCATACTAAGCGTGTGTGATAGGACTCATTAAAGTCCAACAATTTTGATCTCCAATCACCTGCTTGTTGTCGATCACTCTAAATCAAAACCACACTGTTTGTTAACACTTCACCTTTACGGCTCTTAAACTAAGGTTGTGATTGTGTTTCTCCTGCAAATTATATGGCATTGTTATCCAGAGCAGATACTCCTCATGCCAAGGTGAGGTTATGGGCAGGTCTGTGCTTGTGAGGTAAATATCTATTGGAAATAGAAGCATTTCCTTCCCAGAGAACCAGGCAGCCAGTTCATTAAGAAGGCAGAGAGGGGAGACTTTGGACTCTTGACTGACTGCAGTGGATCCTCGCTCTCACTCTGTTGGATAATGAGAGCTGTGTTTTAGCTCCATTCAGCAGATTGTGAAATAATTAAAAGTGCATTTCATTTCTCAGCCTACCCTTTTCTTTTTCATTAAGTGAGGGTGAAGGAGTGGCTGTTACCCCAAAAGATCCAGTGACATCTATTAATTAATATAAAAAATGTAAAGCTTGCTGGCTGAATGGCTTTTTGAAATGTATAATCACTTCATTGCATATGCTCTAAATAGTATGTTGGTGCTGATTTTAATTACATCCCGATTATGTTTATTTAGCAGAAAGCACTTAGGCACTTTAGAGAGGAGGTGACTGTGCAGCTGTCGTAGGGATAAATCCCTTTTGTAAACAAATAAAGCAATAAATATGAAATTGTGAAAAGTGTATTTCATTCCATAAAAAACAGAGCAGAGGGGTTGAAAACATTTTAACTTCCTCCTGTGGTCTGACTGCAGGCATTTGTCCCCTTCAGAAATGCATTTTTGAATCAGTTCAATCAGCAGCTCAGCCATCTATCACGGCAGCAGCAAAGTGACGAAGCCACAACACCGGCTCATTCCAAGAGGTCTGGAGAAAATCAAGTTAGAGGCTGCTGTATAGGTGGGCTGCGTGCGGAGCACAAGGTTGCAATTGGATTGGCCGCGAGTTTGAGGAAAAGTTTCTCGCACACACCCACGGAGGAGGCTCCTCTTGGTTGGTTTATTGGACTGGACAGGGCAAGTTCTCAGTTATTACAATGGCATCTATAGCACTGTACACAGCCTGCCAATGTGACACTGAGAAAAGAAAACTTTGAATCAAGTCTGGATTCAGTTTTGCCTCCAGTTTGTCTCTTGCAGCAGATAAAGGACAGTTTGTGTCACTTTCACATACAGAAGTCGTGCTGGCTGGCCAAGCAGGCTGATACTTTGCCACACTGGAGAACAGATATCTGTCACTGTATAAGGCTGCATAGGTTTACTGTGATGAATGCAAAATGAATCCATGGACAGATAATGTGGTTTAACAAATCCATATAATTGGCCTATTGCTGCAATAACAAAATGATTATAATGGAGAAACATCACATGGAATCCTTCCAAGTTTTAACTTCAGGTGGGGTACTAATGAGCAGGGGGGGGAAATATACCATAAAATGTCAGTCAGGAGAGGAAAAAAAATCTATATTTAAAGAGAAAACCTGGATATATTAATGCAGAACAAGTTCATAAGAGCCAATAAGCAGGATCTATGAGATTATAATGACCAGCACAAGGACTGAAAGTGTGAAAACAACAGTAATATATGTACAAATTTCAAAAGAGGAGTTCATCTCCATGGTGCAGTGGGCAGAGCAGGCGTCCCATATGCAGAGGCTACAGTCTTTGCTGCAGTTGGCCCCAGTTTGAATCCTGCATCGAGAGGCCCTTTACTGCATGTCATTCCCCCTCTCTCTGCCTCCTCATCAAAAAAGAAAAAAATTATACTTTAAAAAGAAAAAGAGTTCATCTCTGCACCCAGAGCTATTCTGAGGAATATGCTGCACCTTTAAGCTAGATAATCACCCTTTTTATATAAAGACATACAGGTCCACACTCTTAAGTACCAGCCTGCAGTTCAGTCTCAATGTGACTGACGTGTCAAAGGTTGCCATTCGAACAATTATTGAAGAGTACAAGAACAAAAATGGGACAAACAAGCTGATGAGGGAGCTAATGTGTGACATGCAGCACATATGGGTTGCGTAATGCTCTCGGGGAAATCTTGTTTAGACAAAGGCTAAAAACTGACAACCACGAGAGCAACGAGAATGATGTTGCTTTCATCAAAGCGATTTGCTGAATTATTCAATCAAATTAATGAAAGTTCATAAAAAATGTACAACTTTGACATAGTGCCTCTCTCTGACAGACGGATCGCAAAAAAATTAACTGTGAAAGGCTCCTTTTGAAATAGTAAGAGGTCCTTTATTATTTAAGATCTCAAGGGTTTGCTCTTTGAAATAAAGAATCACCAAGTCTGTGTGAGGGACACATTTAAGTCACGTCCTGGCCTGGTCCAGCTAAAAAAAAAAAAAAATCCAATCAATTGTAGGATGTTTCGTCATGACATTTGAAAACAAGCTCCAGCAAAGACATCAGTAATGCCCAAACACTGTTCTGTTGCCATGATGTATTGGAAACAGCATTCAAATTTGTCCTGAAACAGCCTTTGAGTTTTTCACTGTATTCTGCTGCATCCAAGTCTGCCCATATGTCCTGTAAGAAGACAAAATGTTTCACACTGAACATATGGGAATTCTAAAACACTTTAGTTAAATTGACATCATGTCCATATGTTACAAAACACACAAAAATGGAGAATCTGTCTGTGCTACTTGGAGCACGTTTCTATATATTGTTGTGCCTTTGTGTGTTTAGGTGGGTGCAGTGCATGTGTTGACTGACAATTTTTTTTTGGTCCATTTGCATGTGTTTTTCTTAAGATGCAGTGTGTTGACCTCTGCGGGCCACCGTAATTACCTTGTTTAAGGTTATAAAACTGACAACAGAACAACACAATGAGAGCAGACATTTAATAACATGGTGCACAATATGAGTCATTGTATTTTTTCTTATTTTCCTGTCTTTATTATATTTTAATGACTTGTTCTATATTCTAACATTTAATAAAAGCGCTCATACCTCAGTATCTTAGATGAGGATAAAGCCCAAACACATGGCTGACATTGTTAATATGCTAAACCTTATAAAATATTCTATCCCTGTCAACTTATTTGGCCCAACTGTTAGTTGCTCCTGAGCAATTATAAAGCACAAGACAAACAACCACTCCATAAATGAGTGGAAACGCAAACAAATACAGGTGCGTGCAGAAAAGTATACTGCATGATGCAATTAAGCAGTTAACCTCCCATCATGCTCTGTGGCATGTAAAACTGCTGAGCTCGTTCATTTGACCTCAGTTTTGTATCGAGTTGGCAGGAGAGAAAGATCTAAGAGAAATGAAAGAGGGTTCTTGAGGGGGGTTAATTTTTCTTTTTTTTTTTTTTTTATCCTTTTTTCTTCATCTGACTTTCAGATAAGTAATGAGCATTTCACCATGAATTCCCAGAGATAAAAAAAAAGAAGACTTATGGAGTTCATTCGAATTTGCTGCTGGACCTCATGGATCCACCTCTGCAGCATCAGTGCAGCTCCAATTAAAAATAATAATTGTGATGACCAACTTATGGGTCCAATAGAGTGCATATTCACAAATGGTGCAGTAGAGCGCAGACACTAAATTCAGGGAGTCTCCCCACTGCTGCAGGCTCTAAGGCAATGCAGGTGATGTGTGCAAACACCATATTGCATATCAGTTCATACATGAGGAGTTCCACTGCAACTACACACACATCAACTGGTATTGCTCATTGATTGCCTTTTAATGCCAGTATGTATAAAATCATATTTTGTGAAATAATCATAAATTTTCTTTCCCATTCTTTTCCAATGTTCTTTCACCACGTGACCTCGGCCTCTTCTGGAGTATAAGCTTAGGAGCTGTCAGTTTTAGTGCACTCACATTTTCCAAGTTCCTCTGAGATTTACTGTTGGTTAAGCTCATGAAGCGCCCATGTGTTGGCACCTTCTGCACGCTAGTCTGCTGGACCCATATGCTCCAGCAGAGGCTATTATGACTGAATGACAATTAAACATATTGACATGGAGATGAAGAGGCTGTTGGCACCCACTCTCTGCTGTGACATGGCCGCAAGCTGGATATTTGTTCTGTTTTTTCTTTCGTTCACTTTTTCTCAGTTGCATCCAACTGGATTTACAGTATGATTTAATATCTCCAGTGACAACTGGACGTCTCCAACACTCATGTCAGGGATAATATGCTAATCCAGCCCAGATATGTTTTGCATATCTTAAAAAAAAAAAAACATGTACAAATCGTGTTCCCAGAGGTTTTGTGTGGGAGGAGAGCTGGACTCAGGATTGGCAACCGTGTCCACCTACAATGTGTGGACAGAACAACGGAAACTACATGCAACATAATGCAATCCAATACAAACTATGGTCACAAAAATTACCATAGGTAACTGTGACATGAGCTCATCAAAACCAGGAAACTTTAATAGTGAAAATGAAAATGATATGCAGACATACTGTACTGTGTTAAAATATGACCTGTTGTTGCGTCCACCCCCTGTGTGTTATTCCAATGTGCATGAATATATTAAAACCAAGCTTTAGATTCAATACACCAAAAGTTAAGCCTGTTTTCCAGCTTACAGTAAGATGTCCCTTCGCATATATCTCACAAATGTTCTTGGCACGTTCACATAAACACAGCATACTGGTTGCATTTGGGTATTTCATTTGAATCAACTTGAATTCAAGCTGCATGTGCAGTGGCTGGCACTGAGAGAAAAACCCTGGGTGAATAATTATTGTCCTTGGTGAAGAAAATTTTAATTCTGTTCGCCGTGTAAAACGGCTCTATGGAGAGTTTGACTCTTCAATTAGATATTTCACACATCAGAGAAGAGGGAGGGTTTAGGAAGAGAGGGATCTAAATTGTAAAAGGAAGTAACATATACTGTATATCAGGATATAGGAGCTGGTTTCCTGTGGGTAAAGTGCTAAATAAAAGAAGGAAAGGAGAGAGAGATTTTATACAATTTGGGGCTCGTTAACAGTGATTAACTCCCCCTTCTTCTGCCCTAATTCCACTGTGGTTGTTGTACTGCTGCAATAATTGCATAAAGATGACAGGCTGACAGATATTGTCATAGCTATTGTGTTTGCAGTCTGTTTTTATATCCAGTCCTCTGATTCAGGTCTGTGAATTGCTCCTGAGCTGCTGAGAGGATTCAACATTAAAGTGCAAAGAATGCCAATACATCAAAACCTTTATGTTTGAATGACAGTTTTTGTCTGTCCTCTGTGTCATTAGACATCAAATCAAAGAAATGTATAAAAAATAGCAAATTGATCTTTCATGATTATCTGAAATAGCTTCACATGAAGCATGACAAGCTTTTTTTTTTTTAAAACCCATTTAAAGTATAGTCCTGTCCCAAAGAGGTTTGCATAAACAAGAAATATTACACACACACACACCCAACAATTCAAGCGACATCTTTATGATGTGAGATTTACATCTGACATCCGTTCGAGTATAAAAGGACATGAAACACTACTTTGAGCGGAAATAAATCCAAAAACGCTGCACTGTTATTGACACTCAAACGCCAAAATAGCAGCGTCTGTCTGCGCAGTGCACGAAAAACAAGTGACATCGTTGCAACATGCAACGATCACTCAGGAGGAGCGAGGATCATAAAGGTGCTGCGTTTTCCTTTGAAGAAATCAAAGCTCATCAGAGTACAGACTTCATGGTGAGGCAATTTCCCAGCTCCACCAAAACTGTTGAAGACACTGCTATTACAGCACCTGTGGAAGAAGTGGGCCCATTACCAAAATCTCATTAGTTACATCACCACACATTGCAGTGCACTCTTTATTTCACTGTAATGCCAAAGTTTCATTTTAATTATTCATTGTTTGCAATAAAGTTCTCGAGTATGTCCAGTGAGGTATATGATGGATCTTAAATGAGATTTTCTATTATTGAATATTCCCACAACAAAGACTGAAAAGAAAGTATGTGCTGCTCTTCTATGTCTTTTATGTAAGAAGCTCAGCACACTCCATGAGACAAGTCTACATTGAGAGTTTCCATCGGGATTGAACTGTGTTTTCTTTGGAGGACATCAGCTTTCAGTTCATACCACTATACACAATATATTTGACCATTACCATACTCCATTCAGCAAAAATCTGCATGAAAATGGCATAATAAAATAGATAATGTCTCTGTAAGCATCAGATACCATCCAGTCATTGTGATCAAGTTTTGACATTTTTTATATGTTGGTCATACAAGTGCCAAGGTCAAGGTCTCCAGAGGATGAATCCTAAAGACTTTGTGATTCCCGGGCTCTTCCTCGAGCAGTGCCATTAGGTTGAGGTATCTTGACAGTTATTGGATGGACTGCTGTGATTGCTACATCTAAAGACCTTGGTAATCTCCTGGATTCTCCTTTAGTGCCACCAGTAAGTCACAGCACATCCATGTCTCTCATGCACTGAAATATGTGAGGTTGGATTGGCACAAAAAATGAACACATGGAGTCATGGTCCTCGTTTGTGTTTGTTGCCAAGCAAATGGAAAAAAGTATCCGCTAACTTACTGAGCATGCTAAGCTGTTATCCTTGCTTTCCCTCCATTCATTTTATTTAATCATTATTCATAATTGTCAATTGTGCATTAAATCCTAAATAAAATCCAATACACACGCTCCATGATTGGACATGCCACAAAGCCAAAAGTGGGGATGTTGGCATTCAGTCTTTGTTCAACTATTCCAAAGGCCTCCTCAGAAAACAGTCTCTCTGTCTATTGTATCAATAAAGCAAGACAAACACAGATTTAACACAGATAGACATTAGAAGACATTACATACATTCATACACAGTGGTGACAGAGAAAAGCGGGAAGGAGAGAAAAGAAAGGAAGCGGTGCCTGTTCATTCAAAATCCTCAAAAGAATAAAAGTTGCATGTTAGCAGTTTCTTTATTTCTTTTTTACACGTGGATCAGTTTCTCAGCCACATTTGAAATGAAAAGATGTGAAGCTGGTGTCAGAGAGGATGCATATTTCATGCTGATTTACATACGCTGTGTGCTTATAGTTACTGATACCTAAATCTCTCTGCCAGTGATAGCTGCTGTCTTTTGTACCAACATCTCTTTAATGCCTTGCAGCTTAAAGGAAACAGCATAAAGGCTCCGAGTTGGAACATATCAGCAACATGGTAAATATTTGCAAGTGTTTTGGTGCTACATGACCTTGTGATGCCTGTTATACAGAAAAGCGTCTTACCATGGGTAAAAAAACAAAACAAAACAAAACAAAACTCAAACACTTACTTTGTTGTAGTACTTTTGCTCATTCACACCCTGTTCCTGACCTGTTAATGTTGTTAAATTGTTAACAGACGAATACATGGCGACAACGTGACATTTCCTCAAACACAGTGGACAGTTTGTGATGAACACCTAAGTGAAAATGTGATCATTAATGAACTTTAAAGGCACTGAGAAGAAGAAAAGACATGAGAAGGCTACAAATCTGCTCTTATACTGTAACCTCCAAGAAAGTAAGTGCACCCTCTAACTGACAAACCAGTGAAATCTATTTGTCTCTATTAATCATTTACAAAATATTGATAAATGATTATACCACATCACATTAAGAAGCTCTGGTTCTCTGTATGGCACAGAACAAGCTCTGCCAGGGCAGGTTATGAGTGGTAAATTCTGCAATGCAATGCATGAGCTTCCATAGTGAGCAAAGCAAAAAAAAATCTTCTATTTTTAATTTTTTAATTAATCTCTTTGATCTGAAAGGCAACAATATGCTTACTTTTAATCAAGAAACAAAATGGAGAGGCTCTCTACAGGCTCTCTTCTTGGCTTGTTGGTAAACCATTGTGACGTTAATTGCTCTAGGTGCGTGGTCTCGCTTGACATGGCTGACATTTTAACTGCTCACAGCACTCACAAGAAAGAAAACAGAAAAGAAATGCCAAGAAACAACAACAATCTGCTAATCAACATTTTATTAATAATAAAATGTCTTTTGGAAAGTTAATTCTGCCACAATATGGATCAATTTCAGTTTGAAGCAAAGCCCTGACACTTTTTTCACACAATTGACCCCTTGTATACTTAAGCGATATTTAATACTAGAATATACTCTAAGAATGAAAATACCTGTCATCAAGGGTTCTGACCTTTTCATCCAATCATGAAACAGAAGAAACCGCAGCACATTGCCTCTTCTCCTCTACAGTGTATGAGCTGCATAAGTGAGACCTCCTCAGGTCACTGCGCTTTGTACCCTGAACAGCCTTTACAGAGCGAGACTGCCGCCCTTGGCTCACACCTCCACCAGTAATTACTTGGCTTTAAAAGCTGCTTTTGGAAAAGAGAAGTGAGTGGACTGTTGTTAATTTTCTCCTGCATGACAAGAGTGTCAGCGGGTGGCCTGTGGCGAATTTCACTGCAATAAGGTGAATTTCAGACAAGACTAATGTGAGGTCGGGCAGGTGAAGGTTTAGGAGAGGACGGTGATGACACATCAGAAAATGGTTTTAGTGTAGGCTAAGTCAGCTTTGTTTGCTTTCAAATAGCTTCAAAAACTTTTTTTTTTACTCTCCTTCATGCTGTGTATGGATGTTTGGTAGAGTCTGAGTGATTTTGCAGTTTGAGTCATCACCAATAGAGGAGGACAAGTATACCTCTGTTAAGGCTTGTGTTTGAGTGAGGGGGATCCTTTCTTGATGTCTAAATTTGATGTCTAAGAGGCTCAGCTTTGTAGTGCCACGAGTGAATTTAGCTCTCAGAGCAGCCCCCCCCCCCTAAAAAACAAAAACAGTAACAGTATGGAGAGCAACTCCACAGCTTTTTTTTTTTTTCTGTGAGAGGAATGCTGCTCCCTTGCCTGTCTTGTCACTGAAATAGGGCAGCATCAGCCGGAGTTGCTTTGAACACGCTGACATGATTTCAGGAGGCATCTTAAGGGAACAGAAACATAAGAAATGATCTTTCAAAGGTGTCGGAACAAAGGCAAAAAGAAGTTGAGGACTGTTGAAAGTTTATTGCTCTGGAGCTAACTATTTTGAGCTGCAACAGCAGTTGAGTGTTGTCAGTGGTTAACTGAGGTTTACAGAACTGCCCATGAGCATAAACAGGCCGTGACGGCCATAGCAGGCAGACACTTGATCTCATCTCACCAGTGATCACAAGCAGACATCGCTCTATTGTTGACTATCATGTTAGATTTTAGAAGTTTTAACATGGTGATACTGTGGTTGGTGAAGTTGTCATGATTCTCACATCATGGCCACAAGACCAATATGATCACAATGTTTTTAACTTTGTTTATATGTGTTTTGTCCCTTGGTAAATGAATTAGACTCAAAGATAACAATAATAATTATCAGCATCTTTATTGTCCATGTGTAGACCTTTGTCTTCTTCAGCTGGTTAAAACACAAACAGTGAATGCAATAAATGGATATAACCTGCACAGAAAACAATAACTGACATGATTTCATTGATCTATTCATTTTTCTACCTAGTTATTCAAAGTTTGTGTCCAAGTTCATTTTCCATTGTTCCAGTGTAGAACATGTAACAGATGTGAATTAATGTCTGTTTTAAAAGAGAAAAAAAGCCCATTATGCAACATATAGAGAGTGAAACTAAGAAATAAGTACCATCAATCAATTTGAACAACTGCTAAATGAACGTAATGATGTATAATTTCATTATTCATTATTTCTTTTGATGGATGTGGGCCTACAATTCAATACCAAACAGCATTGTGTAGGGTTTTTTTGGGGTTTTTTTTACTCATGAAAAATGAGTCATAAAGTCACTGCTTAAACTTCAACAATATGTATAAGTTTGTTTCTCTGTTATTGTGAATTGTTTGTTTTGGTGTGTATCTATGTGTCATGACAGGTTTATGTCCCATAAATGACAGGTTCTTCAAATGATGCATGACAGTGATAGCCTAGATGTCACTCTATACGAGAACCGTGTCTCATCTGGTAAAGTGGCCGTAAAGTTATTTTTTAAACAACACATGGACTCTACCTGTTCTTCTACCACCATAAAAAAAACAGAAACTGTGTTTGGAATTTGTCATCTTACATTCTATATATAGTTGTCCTCTGAAGAGAATCCCCTATGTGATGAACAGCGAGTATGTGAATAATCATATTCATCATATGACACTTGGGGAAACACATGCCAGCGATAAGGGGACATGCAAACTCCAGACAGCACTGACTGCGACAATTCAAACCCAGGCACTATCTGACTCAACACACATTTTGTAATTTCCATATATGTTTCAGTGCAAAAAGGCAGTTGTCAGTGGTATGTGCCGTGTTTCATGCCTAGAATATATTTAGCAATGACTTCAGTGGTGACACTGACTGCTGCATGTTTCAGTGTACCATATACACTACGGTAGGTTGACCTTTTTATTTAAATATGCTGGCAGAACAGAGGGGGTGTCATGGCCATTTATGATATTTCTGGCTGCGATATGACTAATAAAAACTTGTAATAATTCCAATTGTTGACAGGTCTAGGAAAAAAAAAGTGATTTCTCTTGTTTTTCGTGGTTTAAAAAATAAAAAAGTCTCAGTGGGATTCAAACCAACTCGGTGTGTCTTTCTCTTCATTAGGTAAATAACCATCTGCGTATGAATAAAAAATGCCACTTAACACTGATGGAGATAGAATTGTAAATGTGTGAATGCAGTGCAGCCTATCTTGAATTCAGCAGTTAAGACTGGAATTGGAAAGGGGGTGTGTAAAATACGAGACTGGCAGTCATGGATGACCACACTGATCTCCATATCTTCCAAACACAGCCTTGTTCTCTGGGGTCACCTTGTCTGACTGCTTTGCTGCAAGGGGGCTTCATGCATAATCTGCCATTTACTCCCATGCACTAAAAATACAGGGTTTTGCAGACACACACAAAGCTCGAGTTGCGCCAGCAAAGCTTGTGTTCCTGCACTGATCCACACCTAGAACAAGGTGGCAACCGGGGTACAAGGGGGCAGGGGGCTGCACGCAGATAAATCCAGAATTGCTTGTTGTGCTACAATGAAATGATCTGTATGAAGCTTAGAAGAAGGGAAAATCAAAGAATATGAAACAAGACAAAGTATTTTTTTTTAATTCCTTAAGAAATTGGTTCAGCATAAATGGATACAAATGTGTGAGCTTTGCTTGTGTAAGTGTCACAGTTTTACCAGGTAAACACCAGGTCAACAGAAGCTTTAAACATTGGTAAGGACCACTGAGCATTGTTAAAGACAAGATTATTGCCTATGAAACATGTATTTTACTGAGAGTCATTTTAATGAGCATGATGTGCTTAGCAAAGTGAACTTTGCTTTGTTGTCTAAGTGTTGATGTTGAATAAACACCCAAAGCATTTGAATTGATGATGAAAGCAGGATATTTTTGACTCCAGATGGCTTCAGTATTACCAAGGGAGGATCAGGGGATTAGTAACTATTCTGTCAGGAAACCATGTAATTTGTGGCTATAACCGATATAAATTCTGCTGTATGTAAATACCTACAATATTTTTGAGCTACCTCTAATGCCTAATGTGGTTTGACTTTGTTTCTGTCCTGACTGTCATCTGGAAAACATGACAACTTTTCCATTGTGCACTTAATCACATCATTGGCCTTTATTTTTAGCTTCTAATGTTTGTAGCTAAGAGACAAGGGACAGTCTTGGTGGAGTCTATCATTCACAGAAAACATATTTTTACTTTCTGTTGAGAATGAAGACACAGCTCTCACTTGGGTTGTTTGAGGACTGAGTGGCCAATAGTAATGACCCAGTACCCCATTATCATAAGGGTTAAGAGCTGATCCACTGTTCCGCACTCATTGTTGCAGCAAAGTCTCAACAAATATGAAAAGAGCTGCCTTGTAAATTGGAACAAATATCATATCTACAGTAAAATGAATTCTAATGACTCTGCTATCCCCTTTATTTTTTCCTTCAGCATAATTGGCCCTTCACATGGATATCAAATACCACTAGGCACATGTTAGTGTTCTAAGATAATAAACTGTTCCCTGCTTACTGTCAGCATTTAAACAAAATCAATCAAATATCAACTTTGATCAAGTCAGAGCTCGACCAATACCTGCTATTGTTGCCATGGATATTATGATAAAGGTAGTATAGTATGATTATATTTATGATTGAGATTGCGAGTCCCTCTTGAACATTAGATGATTTTGGTTGTCATGGTTACAGTAATAATCATGTTGAATGGCTCTGTATGATAGAAACATGATTTCACACAGACTGGAGAACATTCAGCTAAAAACTTGTCGTTTCAGTTGAAGTCAAAGCATTGTGTTTTGTGGCCTCCTCCATGATCTTACTGTTAATTGTACTCTGGGATGAAAAAATGTCCCAGAGACATTTGACTTGGTCTTGCCCTTCACAATAATCCAGTAGCCCAGTTCTTACAGTGTATCTCCACAAGAATTATAGAGGCTCTAAGTTCTTTTGGGAATATAGAGCAAACAGTGTGGAAACTTCGGGATCGCAGGAAGTCTACACTGTCCCCCATGCTTGTCTGCTTTTCTCTGGCACGGTTTGCACAGGAAAACAATCAGTCTGTCAGTGTCAGCTCGCTTTAAGAAAGGGAGAATTCACCAAAGTAACGCTGCCCGAAGGAGAAACAGTGAACTCCTGAGATAAAGAATTTAAAACCCACACAGACAATACACACACCTGCATGGAGCCAGACAGTCAGTCTATTGCAAGATCAAATAGCATCAGACATTTTTTTATCCGTTTCTGTCAGTGTTAGTTGACTCAAAACCCTTTCCCACAGGTAAACCAGCTGAGGAGAAATCAAGAAAATGCCCATGATGTCACATATATATATTTTCTTCATGCAGCTTACAGTGATACAACTTATTGACTATGGCCGGCATCACTAGGTGTATTCATAAGTAGCTATTCCTCAGATAGACATCTTTGTGATTATAGAATAAAACCAGTATGTGGAGGACAAACAAGCATAATGAATGTCATGACTTAAGACTCTGCATTTAGTCATCACATAGTCTGTCACTGAGGTTAATGCATCAACACCTAGAAATGCCAAATAAAGTTCATGCTCAATGAAAATACAGAGCATGGCTCCGAGTCTTTTTAAAGGCTCCATATTGCATAAAATGAAAAATTCCATGTGTTCTTTGATTAGAAAACAGGTCGAGGTATATATGTTAAAGTGTCAAAGTCTCAGTTCACACAGGAGCACACAGTCTGTATTTAGAAACTGAGCACCCACATGGGCCATCAGGACCTCAGTCATGCCCTTACCCCAGCCCACCCAGACAACCCAGCCTTGCAGGATTTGACTTCTCGGAGCCTCTCTTCTGATTGGCTCACTGACCTGTTGTTGCAAAGAGAGAGAGTAAAATATAGGTCCTTTCAAATTTATTCCCGTGAGATCCAGTTACACAAAAGACACATCCTCGCCTCACCACCGGTCTGTTTTCCAAGACCTAAAAACAACCTGTGTACATTGTCTGTAAAGTGACATTTTGTGGTCAGGAGAGTAATTACTGTCCTCTCCAAGCAGCAATGTGACAGTAGCGTGATGTAGAAAATGCTGGGTGGAGACACTTGGAGAGTCATAGATCTAGATGTCTAAAGACTCGGCTTTATTAATCCCATTGGGATGACTCCCTCAAGGAAATTGAGTAAACTAATGAGGCCATAAAAAAACACTCACGTGAATAACATCTGAAACCACCATATGGGTCATTTTAAAAGAGACTGTCCTATTTAGTTGTTGGGAAACAATTCCCAGATGTTTCCCATGAGCCACGCCTGTCAGACTGCCCCAGAGCACTGTGTCTGGGTTACATGTCTTCAGCAGACTGATGCTTGTGATCACTTGAACACTGGTGACCAGTTAGCATCTAACTGAATCTAGTTATGTCTGTATGTAAGATTGCAGTGTTTATGCACTGTCCTCTGCTGGCACACCTTCTTGTATCTGGATGGAAGTTGTTTTCATTTAGCTCAGCAGATTCAAGGACAGACAACATGTCAGTATACTTCACAAAGCCATGCTGAATACAATAGGTCACAATGTCGCAAGTTAATTCCTTAATACAAGTTTAATAAAGCTTTTATCACATCCATTTCTACACAACAACACAAGTGCTTACACACAGTTGGATCACTTAATTTATCACAGATTCTCATGTTTTCACCTCGCTCATTACCACTTTCCCCTCACAGACTCAGCATCACCAGTCCAGTGATTCACTTTATTTATGTTGCCTAGAAACAGAGGTTGGCTGATCTTACCCACCATCCAAACTTACCCTGCCCTCTCCAATCTACCTTGGCCACATCAAAGGGAAGATCTTATTTTGAAATTGCCATTCAGGTGCAGCCGGTGAACCACAGCCTGCCACAGTTTTATGCAGAGTTTAGGTCCATTTTGGCTTTCAAAGGACCCCTGTTGTTCTTTCTCACATTAGTGAGGTGTTCAGTGCTTATTTACTCGAGTCCATCATTAACAGGATGAGGATGAGGGAAGCAGTGAATCAATTCTACCCATTTCAAACACAGCTGTGACACTCATTCACATAACTGTTCTCATCACAAACTTATATGACTACAGAGAAATTTCCAAGTGACACTGAGCATTAACTTTGTCTCAAATGATCCCAGTGTTTCTTTATGTCTTTGGGGAGTTTATGAATGTATGCTAAAAACAGTATGAAACCTGCCAATATTAAGATGAAAACAGGATATCAGAAACAGATGCTTCACATTTTGTATTTAAAGCACGTAGACAATTACATGATTTCAGTGTGCGCAGTATGCACATGCCATGACCACAGTTTCCATAACACTACCTTTTATTCTAGAGGTGTTGGCACACAAGCGCAATGAGAAAAGTGTAAATATGGTGTTAACAAAGGGAAAACTGAGGATTTAGTTCTGAACTGAGCAGTAAAACAAAAAGACCAACAGAACATTGGTGTCTCTGACCACTGGAGTTGGTTATGAACTGGCACCGGAACAACAACAATGACACCAGTAAAATTTTGGCAACAAGAAGCTAGAGAATACTGATAATAATTCATATTATATGCTCATAGGAGCATGATCCAGACATATTAAAGCCACCATAAAGCAAAACATCTGCAGATTTTAGTGGAATCAAGGACTTAACTCCCTTTTAAACAACAGCCACAACCCCAGCATAAACATTTACCTTCTCACTTTTGTGTCTTGAACAAGGTACTTTGCAGAGGACACATTGTTTGCTGGGTTTGATTACAATCTCAGTTAGGCATCAGGAATTAGTTTCATCCATTTTTTTTTTTTTTTTTTTTTTTTGCCAGGGTGATAATGAGAGTTTCATCATGCAGAACACAATTACACTGTTAACGTCTGCACTTACACCTGAATGAAGTGGCCAATTTTGGGGTTACTATATTCTTTCTTTCATTCCTTCCTCTCCCCGCTGGCAGTCATTGAGTTAGAGTTGTGTGCTTCTCATCAGTGAATAAAACTGACATGGGTAATGAGTTTCCACATTTTCGCTCAACAAGTTTCTAGTTCGGCAATGTAGGTGCTTTTGGCAAAGTCATGAGAGTTGAACTGTCTGCTGGTATTTTCTCCTCCTCACCCACAGTAATTTTCTATCACCCCGGCATAATGCTAAATATGTACAATACCCCTGATTAATGTGACCTCTAGTACTTATGTCGTCCATAGTTTTCGGTTCATCCCTTGTAGCGACAATAAATATTACAACTTGTGCTTTTTCACATGCAGTATGCAGCCTCCTCTTCCAGAGACGTTTCACCTTTTATTTCAAATTTGTTTACCTCTAATTAGCCTGATTTTCAGCAAAACCAAATAGCCTTAAAACACTCAAAGTTCCTGCAGGATACTAATTATACGAGTGTGAGCAGAGCAGTGCTGCCAGTGTCGCAGAGAGCCATGTTATCTCTCCTGGCAGAGGTGGCGAACTGCCTTTTCATTTACAGCTGGCAGCGAGGATTTCCACTAAGTCTCAAATCTCAGGTGTTGCAAAAAGGTGTCAGAAGTAAGATGACACCTAAGTATTCATGGCATACACAGAAAATAAATAAGAGAGATGGAAGGCAAAAAAAAAAAATCATGAGATAAACAAACAATAAAAGAACAGAACTATGATAAGTAGACAAAAGACAAGGATTAAACAAAATGACAAAACATGATATGAAGAATAACAACAGGTGCATGAGAGAAATTGCAGGAGAGATTACATGAATGAATTCACTTGGATAAGATAGCCTGCCTTTCAGATATTCCCCTAAGAAGACTGTCTGTACCCAGACTGGAGAGAACAGAGGCAACAAGAACCTTAAGGCGCAACACTACAGGCTTCATGGTGTCCATCTTTCACTACGAAAGGTCAAACAGATATTACAAGCAGATAGTATTAAGACGGAATCATGCAGATCAAAATCTGGAGCACTCTTACCTCGAGACTGGCTCATCCCTGGAGTCACAGACATATCTGAATCTGAATTAATGTTTAAGTTACCTTTCAGATCTATGCACAGATATTCTATCATAGCTCCGCATTAATGCTGCATAGTTCCCCTACCCAAAACGTGGCAGGGGCGGGGGACTCTAGGTGATGAAATCAGAGTAAACAAAAAAAAAAAACAGTTGCAACCTCCTCAAAAAGAACCAGGAGATGGAACAATACTGAATAAATTAAAAGTTTTACCACAAATGAAACGTGACAGTGTTTGTCAGCCAGGATAATTGAGTTTTACATAAGTGCACTTTAAAATATCAGCCCCGAAGTCTCACTTTTAGCTCTCATTTAATTAGTGAATGTAGTGATAATATTTATTAATAAGATAGGACATTGACTACACACACAGTGCCAGATTAAATGATGAAGACATACAGTGATTTCACACCCCCCCTTAATATGATTATTGCTCTAATTTGTTATGATATAATTTATACTGTTTGTCCTCTCACAGTTCACCTGCCACAGGCAAAAGCCTTTATTTATTATATATAGATAGAGGACACTGCCTCATCATGGTTATTATGTTTTCTAATTCTGCTGCTCTCTGAGAGAGGCAAAGTATAACTGGTCATGTCAAGTATTAAGACCTTTACTTTGGCGGTGGTTACAGCCTCCAGTCTTCCTGGGTGTGACACAGGAAGCTTTGTAAACCTGGATTTGGGGATTTTCTGCAATTCCCCTCTGCAGATCCCCTCAAGCTCTGTCAGACATCTTCAGGTCCCTCCAGAGAGGTTCGATCGGGTTTCATGGCAGGGTCACAGTCAGGGCCGCTCTGGAACATTCACAGTTGTTCCTATGTCACTCCTGTGTGCTGGTCCCTTTGGAAGGTGAACGTTTTGCCCAGTCTGATGTCCTGAGCGATCTGGATCAGGTTTCCATTTAGTATATTCCTGTACTTTTGTGCTTTCCCTCCACCATGACTAGTCCTTCTGTACCTCCTGCTGAAATACAGCTCCGGAGCACGAGGCTGCCTCCACTGTGCTTGTGGGACTGTTGGTATTGGGCAGATGGTGAGCGGTGCCAGGTTTCCTCCAGACATGACAATATAGAACTGAAGCCAAGCAGTTCAATGCTGATTTCATCAGACCAGGGAATCTTGTTCTGGACAGTCTGAGAGAACTCAAAGAGGCTTTCATATGTCTCTCACTGAGGACAGGGCTCTGTAGTGATGGACATCCAACTAGGAGTTCTCCCCTCTCTACACTATCACGTTCTTTGTCACCACTCTTCGTTCAGGCTTGGTTGTTGCTCTGTAAGCTGTGCAACCTTATATAGAAGTCATAGCCATCTCATATATGATAAATATAAATAGTGCTAAATATCAAGTGTGATATTTCAGTTTTTCCTTTTTTATAACTTCTGCAAATTTATAAGTTCAAGTTTGACACGGAGCTGAGTTCAGGATGATGAGGGTGGAAATAATTCAACACTATCTTCAAATGAGAGAGCAACATAACAACATTTATCTGAGAACACTTTGTGTTTGCACTGTAATTACTATTATCAAACTGTCTGAATAACGTGGACATCACATCACCACTGATAAGTAAAGCAGCCAGTGCATAAAAGCAAATCTGTCATGCCTTTGTATGGATCATGGGGAAGGCAGCCATTAGCAACATAATGTAAGAGGGTGAAGTGGCATCACTTAGTTTCTTTTCATTACCATTTTCATTATATATTAAAATATTTCTTGTGAAAGAAATATATAGCTGTGTTCTGTATGAGGATGCAAACCAGTATTATATCCGGCAGCTATAGAGATTAGACATTAGAGCATCACCAGTATGCAATTGTTGACATCTAGAAGTGACTGAGAAGGTGAGTTTATGGTCAAAGAATCATTTGAAGAAACAGAACAGATAAGGCTCAAGAAATAAAGTAGAATCTGAAGTTGACTCTTGAAAACTTCTACTCAGAGGAAAAATGTACAGCAGGAGGAAGGTAATTCCACAGATTTGAGGCCGATATCAGAGAAGTCCCTGTCCCCAGAACATTTAGTCCTGGATCAAGGGACAGACAAGAGCCTAACATGATCTCGGCTATCTACCAGTGGAATATGGAGAGAGGAGCTCTGCAGTGTAAGAAGAGACAGATGACATTTTGTAGACGTGCAAACAAAAAGAAGAGACAAGCGAGTGGGAGGTGAGAAGGAGAGAAATATGGCCCTTTTTCTTTTGACCTTGATAAGACATAATGAAGCGGTTATAGACAGAACAGAGGCTCCTGAGTGATACAGAAACATCAAAGCTCTGCACTGACAAACCACAAATGCTTACTACATTTTCTATATAATATAACAAAAAACACCCATACAAAATACATTATGGCCCTGTTGCCATTAATAATACATGTCACCTATGTATTATGATCACATACATTCTAGAAAGCCTGTATGAAGACACCTGATGGTAAAAGGTGTATAACATCTTATCTCAGTAACATCTTATGCTCATAGGGTATAGGTTAATAATACATATATTTCACTTAACCCCTTAACAGCCACTGGCCTGTCCTGGCAGGCCCAGCATTAATTAGAAGCAAGATGACCCACGGACCAGTGGGTGTTATGAGATGAAACAATATATGTATAAATAAAGAAGACTATTTTCCCATTCTGGGACTATGATCTCGGATCTTTGCACTTCACTGTTAAAAGCATTAACATATCTTCACAGACATTCATATTTCCATTTATTGATTTAACATATGCCTATGATGTAAGCATGCATGTATGAACACATATTTGTAAGGGTTGTGCATATGTCAATACATAAAACTGTTCCAATTTCTGATTCGTGTTCTTATTCCATATGTATGTACAATATATGCTATGTATGGAAATTCAATATATGTATAAAGGCAATGGGCAGTATAGCCAATGTGTTACGTGCGCAAACTGGATGATATAGATGTGTTTAGATGACAAATTCCACTGAAAAAAATCAATATGTACTTCAAAAATATAATGGAGTAATAGTGGTGTGTGGTTGCATCAAATAAAAAAACTTCTATTCATTGTTGTACAGTACAGAGGCAGAGTGAATGTACTGGTGACAACCCAAAAACAAAAGCAGAACCAGTCCATTAATTATCCAATTTAAAATTTAAATGATAAAAATAAGGTTTACTGTAGTGCTTGTTAAAATAAAATCAGTGAAAGTGCAATATTAATTACCTCCTTTTGCTGTGTTCTTCATTTTATTTTCTCTCTGCTGTCCCCCTAGAGACCCCCTGAGGGCAGCTACCCAGTTTGTTTATATTCCCAGACAGGGTGGTAAAAAACAACCTTGCTTCAAGCTTCAGACTGAACGCTGCTGTTTGAGCCTCAGAGTAGAGCTGAGGTGGCCGAGGTGCCGTTTCACGGAGCACAGGGGTAATCACAGTCATTACTATGTATTTTATGGTGGTGGTTTTATTTTTGCCTGTTTTTCTGTAGAAAGTTGTTATTTTTTGTTTTGTTTTTTGTAATTCTGTCTGAGAATAAAATCAGCAAATCCAGTAAATGTGAACTCAGTAATATTGAGTCTAAATACTTTTTTTATCATCAAGATAATTAAAATAATAATAATTATCATAAATACAAATACTTATGATCATTTTACCACAACAAATGTATCCACACTTTAGATATGATAATGTTTAGGATGCCCCTGTAATTAGAATCACTCACAGTCACAGTCACAATCACAGTACAGACACCTGTGTGCCAGCTGCATCTTAAATAAGGTTTGATATCACCTCAAACCTTTTAATTCCAGTCTCTCGCAGACTCAGTTTGAATGCTAACTTCGGGTGATGATATATATATAAAAAAAAACCTGCCAGACAACATGAGAGCTGGTCAACATGCCTAATGTCTAATAAAGCAGGTTATACACCTCCAGAGCTCCGGCCACACACAAAACTCTGTCTAGGCTCGTGTTCGACCACTTTGTCACTTTTTTTTCTTCGCCTCCTCCGACAAAACCCTCTTTGCTTTACTTCGGCACCGGCTCTGTCAACAAATTCACATACTGTGCTTCCCTGGGGATGCACGCAAAGCTGGTCGCATGCTTCACCTTCACAGCAGATGTGTGTTTCTACCCACACATGAAAGTTACATAGTGCTGTTGCAACTGGCACAACCAGCGACAGCACAATTCATCCTATTAACTGTTTTTCTATCACTTAAATGAGTTTCGAAACATCATTTTAAGGTCCAGAAAAAACTACATATTGTTGCTTTAATGGAAAATTATATCATTTATTCCACAACACTACAAAGGCATATACTTCATTTTTGACACTACATCTCAATGAAGTCGGCTATACTCTTATTTTGGAACACAGCTTTAAGGCAAGACAAAGCAGATGTATTCCTATAGCCCATTATCATACAGGGGTTAAGTCAGCAGAATGAAATTTCTTGTACTTTGAAAAATGTTGTAGACCCTACACTGTGTTTGGCACAGGAGAAAAAGCAATTAAAGCCAAGTCCTACTCTGTCAGTAAAGTGCCATTGTGTTTGCTGCATGTTTGAAAAGCTCAGTTTCCACTTGGCAGTGTCCTACTGATGAGTACGTTAGATAAAGATGAGGCAGAAGATTTGTCTTATTGTAAATCCATGTTTGAAAGTTTCAAAATAAAGATTCTTTTCATTGTTTACCACAACCAAACTTCATCACTGCCTGAAAAAAAAAATATGAAAGTGGTAAAGCCTGCTGTTGTTCACTGGAAGTCTTTTTATAGCCATATATATACTTTTGTTGGAGTGAACATTGTCCTGTTTGTCCACTCATCAGAAGGTTGGGGGTTTGATCCCCTGTTCCTCCAGTCCGCATGTCAAAGTGTCCCTGGGCAAGATACTGAAACCAATATTATGATGCATCATCGCTGACTGAATGTGTGTGTATGATAGAAATGTGCTGTCTGAATGTGTGTGTGAGTGGGTGAATGTGATTCTCCAGGTTCTTCATGCAGGTCAGACCTTCAGAGGGCTGTGTCAGAGTTACAAAGATCTGTAAAACATACTCTGTGGGATCTGTGAGGACATAAAGATGAACTTTTGAATACTTGAGTATTTTCAAAAGAAAATACTAAAATAGAAACACCTGAAAAAAAACTTGTACTGGAGTCATACTTGAACCGGAGGGTTGATCAAATCACTGTGCTTCGTCCGCCTCTGGAGATTTCTTTCATACATTCGTAGATGGATTATTATGACATCAGTATCATCACATCTTTTCATATGTTGACATCTTATAAATATGACAGGTTGTAAAGATCTTATGTTTGCAGCCTGTCTGCCAGAAATTGCAATTACCAATCACCATACAACACACTGGTTGTCATTACTGTTCCGAACTAGAGTGTGTGAGTTTTTCTCCTGACCCCTCTATCAGGAGCTCACTGTTGCAAAATGGAAACAAAATTATGTCAAAGTCTGATGTTTGTTGAACAAGCCACGAATCCCCATATTCCCAGGGAGTTTTATTAAAATAACAGATTTCGAGGATTCTGCAGCCTTGGCAGAGGCAGGCCTGTGCACTCTCTCTGGCGTTAATCAGTAATCTGCTCAATTTCACACATCTGTGGTCAAATCTTTTCAAGGAATCAGGGGTTCCTCCACGTTCAATCGTTTACTGTACCAGCAGTGCATCGAAGAAAGCTTAAGCCAGGGATGCTCGGCTCAATTCAATACTCTCACAGCTCTTCCTCTCAGCAGACCCAGATCCAAATTGGGTGCCGCGGTAACAAGAGTTCACACGCAAACCTCCAACACAGATAACAAAACAAACCGGTGTTCACAGCAGTCGAAGCTGTGGTTTGCCCTCAGTTCATTCTCTACGCATGAGTAAGTGCTGCCTACTGGATACCAACATCCGCCTTTTTATAGCTGTGAAAACGTTGCATTTTGGGTTTGCTTGCTCTAGTTTGTCCACATGATTTGCACTTGAATGCTACAAGCACCACTGCAGCTGGAGGAGACCCGAGAGCTGTTCTCTGGTGCCCCGCGCACAGAGCAGTAGTCTAAAAAGTTGAAATACGCTGCTTTGAACATGCCAAATGTGTACATATATCCTAATCCTTCACTTTTTCAAGGCTTTTCAGGGTTTTACAGAGGCAACCAGCTATAGTCCTCCCTCTGGCAAAAATAAAAAGCAAAGTACAAATGCATTTTCATTAATGTTTTGAACGCAGCAGAAGAAAAAGTAGATGGCTCCAAAGAGAGAATCCCTAATATTCCTCCAGATAACACCTTTGTGGCAGTTGCCTTACTAATAGCATTCACGTTTGTATCTCAGCCGGCAGCTCAAAATGTTTTTTTTTTTTTCTTTCTTTCTTTTGTATTGACTTTTAAAAATAGTACAGCCCCTTGGGAGATACTGTGTAGGAAATGGTCTGTGTCCGTTGGTGTTTGTACAGCACACAGGCGACCGATTGGATGAGTAAGAGGAGGAGGGTTGGAGCCACGTGTTGTCTACATGTTAAGCCTGAGCAGATCACGGAACATATGCTCCCGAAGTCGCCGAGCGGTAAACAGAGAAGATGAGTCGTCTTAGTTAATGAACTGGCAAAGACAATGGTGACTAAGAGACGATTCTACACTGCTATTATGGTTTCACTTCCTGAGTCAGAGCTGGAAAAGAGCATCAACAGTGTACGTGCACAGACCTCTTTCCCACATGGAGCCATCGTCTTGTCAGTCACAGAGGAACATTTATTCTGTTGTACAGCACCTGGGTGTTTTACATCTCAGCAACACCATAGGAACATCTTCATTTCCGTAGAATAAATAACATAGAAGATGACAGAAGTGTCGCTTTGCAATTATGATAAACTGTCAACAGTCATTGGCCATGTCAGTAATTATTTTGAAACCCAAAGAGGGCTTTAGGAAATGCCACGACTCTTTAATTCTGTCTTTGAGTTAACAATGCCCACGTCGCAGCCTATGTTTAATACATGCGTTTGATTGAGGCTGGCAGGAATGAAACAGCGAGATAATTGTTTGTAAGGTGAGACAGCAGACGCGCAACACCGGAGACATTCAACACATTAGTTTGTGCTGAACAACACATTGACCTGCAGTATTGCAGACGTCGTCGTTTTTTATTTATTTATTATTATTATATTGTAGGTCACTGCCTTTTTAAAGCGAGAGAGAGGGAGTGGGGGTGTATGATACGCACTGCATGCTGAGTTATTGTGGCATTTAATGTTTAATGCATCTGTTTCCACTCTTGCCGTTTATTGCCTGGAGCTGCAATATCCCAGACTTTCTGAACTACTGAGGAGCCAGAGACAACTGGGGTGAAGCTCAAAGTGTGACGTAGTTGAACACACCAGCGAGTATGTTGCTTGTTGAATTGCAAAACATCATGGAAGCACTCTTCACTTTTTATTCATCACATTTTGTTTTGCAATAGAAGCGGTGCCGGTACTATTTATTTCACTTATTTAATTCTGTTTTCTTTCATTCTTCGTCTCTCTTGTGTTTTGAATTGTGTTTTTTCTCCCACTGAAAAACCTCCATGTCTTGCCTCAGTATAAGAAAAGCGCAACAAATAAACAAATAAACTTGGCTCGCCTGCTTTATTGTCCTGAATGGCTCTTTTTTTTTTTGGCTCAGTAAACATTTATTTTGTCTTTCTGCAGTGTTAAACCAACACTTCTACAATGTGCTTTTCAGGCTAAGTGAACAGGAGCTGTGCAGACAGGTGCTACATTTTAGGAAGTGATAACTGCACAATCTATCTGGTGTTTTATTTGACATTACAAAAGCACAACAAGTCCTCCAACCAAAACAACCAGTTCAGGTTGCTGAATAGTCAGCGTTTGGTTTCGAGCACAGAAAGTTCTTGGTTACTTTTTAAGGTTAGAGGGCATTCGTCAGCATGGTTACAATAATTAGTGGTTGAGGTTGTAGACCACGGAGGCTGGCGCCCTTGGCAACTTGTTTTCTTTTTTTTTTAACAAATACTTTCAACGTTATAAGGTTTTGGGTTTGTTTTACAGTTTCCCCATTAGCCAGTGTCATTTAGTGCTATTCTATTTTCATTTCCAGCACACAGCTAATCGTCTGCCTCTTCCTTGCCCAGTAAAAAAAAAAAAGGCTGCATTTTTCTGCTGCATTTGAAGGAGCCTTTGAAATGGGACAGCCCAGTCGTGGTGCTGTGACGCAATCAATCTTTATATGCAGCCTCCAAAGGATTTGGCCCCGCAATTGATTAAAGATTTCACATGGGAAATGAATAGAGGTCTCATGTGTTTTGTCGACCCATCCATCCACCCCATTCTCCTTCTAATGTGGACTTTATTGATCTTTCCGCTACGTCAGCTGACTTCCTCCTTTGCTCCTGTCATAATTAGAGGTCAACTGACAGTGAAACATAACTATGGATGGTAATAAGCCACTGACACAGAATACCTCCGAGATTGTTTTTTTCAAAAAATCTTCATTACTATAGCTACGTCTGGTATTTGAATGTCACCCTGTAATTCAATTCAATATCATGAGTAAAATTATACAGTTTTGGATTCATTAAGGAGAACAACGCAGGATAACAACAGCTAGTCAGAAAATAAAGACACTTGAGCAGAGAAGAATTCAGAAATCTCCACACATGGAGTAAAAAAAGTTGAGGATGGATTTAAAGAATTCACTCCAAAGTTTAATTTTGATGTAAAAACCTTCAAAGGAAAAATTCAATGCTTTTTTTTTCAGTCAGTGGCACACTTTTCCATCTTGTTCTTTTTCATCCAGTCTCCAATGTAGGGTTGAGATAGGGCTGTGCGTGGTAACTGTTGCTTTTCAAGCGATTTCCAAGTAAATGAGCTGTACATACACCTAGATGTCATGGTGGCACTGGCACTTTGAAATCATGGACAGAATAAGGGTGTGATTTTACCCCGCTCTTGACATAAATACATTGCAAAACAAAATCTGACACCAGCTGTTGTCTTCAAATCGACCCCATCGCGCCAACTTGCTGAACTTTTCTATTGAGTCATTGGATTTACACTACCAAGGTGTAGGCTACCTAATAAACCTGCAAGTGTGTGTCAATGGCCCATGCCAATGATTATTGCTTAACACTCAGTAAACATGCTCTCAGACAGTGACGACCATTGTGTTTGCTTACATGCCATACTCAAGGGTAGTTACCGCTGCCTCTGCATAATTAACAGGGTTAACAAAGGTTGTGGCTTTGCACATTAAGATCAGCACATTCCTGTAAACCTAACCTGTCAGCTTAGAGAGAGCACTCGGCAGCAGTGCTGACAGCTTTATTTCCATATGCATAAACAGCCTCAGAAAAATACAAAGTGACTGATATTAATTAAAGCACCCATATGTATCAGCACTATAATCCCTGGCTACAGCGCAATTCAGGAGTTCACTTTTTGCTTTTCAGTTTGCCATTGAAATGTGCCTCAGTTTCCAGTGAAGAGTGGTCTTGGTGATGTTACGCCTTCATTTAATTAAGTCTAAACAGACTGTTCGCAGCCTTTAACAAAAGCCTTAATTCAAAACACTGTGACAAGTTGTCTTTGTTGAGTCGTGACAACTATGTTTGCACAGGCTTGTATGACTTTGAAATTGAATGCTGTAAACACAATGGTTCACAACCAAATCATACACCTGTAATTTGTCAGCTAGGTAAACTGTCATATTTCCCTACAATACAAAGTCAAACGCAGGGACACGTTTTTGTTTTCCTGCACCTTTCTTGTTTCAAATAAAGCTTCTTGTTGTGATGAAAACTATTGATGAATGAGTTTCAAGGAAGGAGGCATTTCAATTTTATCGAGTCTCTCTACTGATAGTGGAGCACTGGCAGTAAAACGGCTAGAGAGGAGACTGAACAATGAGATTGGACAGTGCTGTTCACTGGGGCACAGAGGGTTGAACCTGCTCCAACATAAACAGTATCAATGCCATCACTTCTTTTTTGCCTTGGCCGGTTGTAATGGTTGCTCTCCCCTGAGCTATTGGAGATATTGTGCCAGTTCTCTCATGTTTATGCATAGAATGGCAGCCACCTCAATCCCACACCCACCATTTCTCCGTTAGTACTGATGTCTCTGTTTGGTCTGTCTCTGCAGCAAGTGCCACCAGACATGGTGAGTCATAAGTAGTGTGGAAATGATGTGTTTTGGGAAAGGCCATGGAACAGCAGGGTGCAGGGAGTGTGGAGTTTAGCTATCATAACCTTCTGTACCGATTCAGAGACTGTTTTCATCAAACTGATGCTCACACAGGTCTGTGATTAATACTAGAGTAGACACAAAGCACAGCTGAGGGTGTTAGGAATATCATTAGTTTTGCAGGTATTAAGTGATACTCTATGACAGGGAATCACCAAGGTGATTCACAATTCATCCTCAGGGGGGACAGGGATGTGTGCTCCACATTTCATGCCAATCCATCCAATAGTTGTTGAGTTGTTTCTCTGAGGACCATGAATTTAAACACTGTAAACAAAAAGTCAGAGAGTGTCACAAGTATTTAGATTCACCGTCAAAAGCATTTTAATGTCATTATATGAATTTTGTTGCCAGTTCACCCTGTGGATTCGGGGATAGTTCGCAGTTTAGCTCAGTACATGATGGTACAGATAGAAAAGAACTGTAAGTCTTCACACTGGAAAAGTAGGGGCCAGAGATTGTCTGCTGATCCATTAAAGTTGCAGTCTGGAAGATTTTAATCTTAGTTGCTTTGGCATGGCCTGTAGTTACAGCAGATGTGGTTCAATACTATAGGTGGCAACACAAGAAACTTGCAATTTTAATAAAGGAGTCAGAGAATAATGGACTTTTTTCCCATCATTCTGTGAGCACCCATGATCTGATTTCATGCTGAATGAGGCATGAATCTGCAAACAGCAGGCCACGGTGAAAGGGGTTGGCTACCTGGCTGAGAAATTGGAGGCGTGCAGCCTGTCGCCTGCAGCTCTTCACCAAACAGCTCACCGTGGCTGCTCCTACTTGTTCCATCACTGCCTGCAATGTTTCAAACTGATCCACTGTCAAAAGAAAAATGGCTAAAATGAGCATGGTCTTGTTCTGTAGAAGTAATTTTGATGGATGTTAGCATGAGGTGCTTAACTCACTGACAAACACACTCCATTTTGCATGGTTAAATGTTCCCAATGTAAAGCTGCAGCAGTAGGAAATGATCAGTTTGTCTTAGCAAATGATGCCTCTTACAGCTTCCCCATAAAGGTGTTGTTGCATTGTAACATCACATGGCCTCCACAAACCTTCCACAGCTGCTGCAGTTTATGTCATCATGGTATACATCACCTCTTTTGTATCTATGCATAAGTCATTAACTTAATCAGTTACAGACCAGAGTAACTAATGATGGAAAAGGTGTAGACATTAATCAAGTCACAGTTGTAGCTGCTGCCCACAAGAGTCATAGATTAGTGAATGTGCATTCTAACACATGACCACACATTTACCCAAGCTCCAAGCCTTGAGTTCTACCTGCTGGATGTGATAGCAAGAGACAGAAAGGAATCACTTCAGATCCATCGGTAAAGGCTCTGTATTGTATGTCACCGACTGCTTTGGCTTTCATCCAGACCTTCTATTACGTCGTCAGCAGACCGTAGCAAGAAAGGTCTGAGGCACTCTATTCAATGACTGGGCAAATAGGACCATTTCAGGGCCATACTGAAGCCTCAGCGTGACTTTGTATTTCTTGCACTTTGATTGCCTTTTTTCAACATGCCGATATTTAGCAGGATCAGGAAACACTCCCTTTTAAAGCGTTTATTTGTTGGTTTGTCTGAAGAAAACCAATCAAATGTGACACAAGTTCTCCCTCTAAGGAAGGTTGTGCTGTGTTTTCAGAGGGGTTTGTGGGAAAAAGGTGCAAATGAAACACTCATTTTGTGGAAGATATGAAGGATGTAAAAGGTGAGCAATGAAAAGGATGTCTTGGAGGATACTGGAGGATCTTTGCATATTTTTTTAAGCAGTTTTAAATTCATTTTTACTGAGATTTTACATCACCGTGAAGTCAAATGTCTTTGTGTTCCCTTGTTTAAGATGATGAATAATATGAAGATGAAGACGAGGAGTGTCATTTACATGTCTAATTAAACTTCTTGTGCCTGTTCACAAATTTTAGGTCTAGAATCTTTTGGCCCATTCACACTGACTAACCGAGACAGTTCCATAACATAATGTTACATACACTCAATAAATTAGTCATTGACAAATAAGGCATGATGCAAATACGTAAATACTGAAAGGGATTTTGTCCAAGTGTGGTTTATTTAAGAAAAACAGTGTTTATTACATGAATGAACTGCAGTATTTAGCCCTAATTTATCTTTTTACAACTCTAGTACAAGTCTATTCACAGGACCCACCTAACAGAAACATACATTTTCATGTGGGCCTTCATTAATTACAAAATTACTCGAGTGTCTCCAAAAATAAAAAATACAGATTGATGACTGAGAGATAAATAGATAAATACACAAAAAATCTAATCAAACTCAATCAGCCAATAAATAAATAGAACAATAAATAACATTCAAAACATCTTTGGCCAAACTCAGGCCACTTCATTGTCCCACAGAGTTGACATTGGTCTTGGTGGATGCCTGGGCCATTCATAGCACAGTACTCTATGCTGACTGAACCAGCTTAACCTATGAGGGTCTAAGGAGCAACACTGGATATGTGGCATGAAATAGCAAGTGAAAGAGAACAATTATATTGAGGCACTTTTAAGGATGTTGTAGGAAATGACAACATTTCCATGTGAATGCTTATTCCCCAAGAGGAAACAAATTGTAAGACGAAACAACATTCAATTTAGTGACAATTGAATGGCTGCCTTGCTCATCTAATCATGTTACCATATGTTCCCTTGACTTTTACAATTTTGGGACTGAGCATGGTTAAGTACCACATAAAAAACGAAAGAGACAGTGAGCTGGACAAAGATGACAACAGATAACATGGGAGGAAAACAATGCTGGAATCGTTGTGTGTCACCAACCAAAAAGAACATTGTTACATACTTGCTTTTTGAGTCTGTGAATAACATCAATGTGTGTTTTCTGTGGTTGTTGAGTCCGACTGAGTTTCTGACTGTTCCCCAAATATCCCTGCCAATGTCTTAAAGCGGGGTCCCCAGTCATTGAGGTAATCATAGTCCTCCTCGAGGTCTACGGCGAGGGACTCGATGGAGCTTAGCGACTCGGCCACGGAGCCGTCGCCCTCGTAGGCGTACGTGGCCAGGGAGTCGTAGGGAGGGGCCGAGTTGTCCACGTCGTGCTCTTTCAGACGCTGGTCGATGAAATCTCGGATGTCTGCGCTGTCCTGAGAGGCAGGTGGCCTGCGATCTCTCTTCATCTCGGGTTTGACGTCCCTGCGGAACAGGTTCTCTTTGACAACCTTGGGGTTGCGGAGCGTCCCCATGTCGAAGGCATGGGTGTCCTCCTCACCTCCTCCTTCGTCATCGTAGTGGATAACATTATCCCGAATGTCCTCTTTGGAGGACATTAGAGTTTCCTTCTTCTTCTGCCGCCTCAAACCCACGTAGAGGACGACAATGACTGGGGAATCAAATTGAGAGAATTACATGTTAGACCACTGGTAACTGTGTGCACTACCTCTGAGGAAAGAGAAGACCCTGGTAATCATGGTGCTAGTAAAATGTGCTGAGGTGTTTGGGTGACATAGTGTAGATGTTAGCCTTATCAGCATGGCTGTAGAGATGGCAGTCTGTGCAGACATTCATGAAGTTGATGAATGAAGTCCACTAACTTGACTAAGATTTGTTGCAACACCACCACTGTGATCCCATTTGTGGCTTTTTGTTGAATGTCTTTACAATTAATTACTAAATACCTAATTACTGCATTAATCACCAAGGCATTTACATGTCCATGTGACTTTAAAATAACTAAGTCAACATTCTTAAAAAATATATAATAATAATTATAGTAAAAACCCTAATCCTCCTGCACAGGCATATGGCTAAAAAGCTTAAAACTATTCATGTTCCCATCAGCCTCAGGTGTTTAGCACTAATTGGCAAATGTTAGCGTGTTAACAAACTGAACTAAGATGCTGAATGTGGTTGTGTCATTTTAAATATGTTAGCATGCGGGCATTAGCCGTCTGTACATACAGACTTACAGAGCTGTGGGTTTACTGAAGGTCAGCTGGTGCCTCTGATTTAATATTATTTCAGTGATAAATTCAGAGTAAATGGAACCCTTTTGAAGCAACAGTTATAAAGCATGCAATCTGGACATCCGGGAAGAAAAATATCACTTGATTTTCACCTACATGTTTTGACATATTCTGACCTGCAAATCAATACCTCCTGGGATTTGAATTGCTTTTGTAGCACATAGAAAGTAATTGCGCTGCAGAAATACATACTCAGTTAGTACAAGAGCTGGAAACACCACTGAGGTAAAAGTGCACCACTGAGAGTATACTAAAGCAACGGTTTACTGTTTGAGCAAGTATCCCTTTTAAAGCTTCTGCCAGGTTCTGGATTTTTGGGCACTGTAGTACAACTGTGTGGTTTCTAACACGTAACGTTACAATAAATTTCCTGCTCTCCCTTTCTCCTGTCAGTGCAATCTGTCTCCCCCTGTCTATCTCCTGAGAGTCCCTCTGTCTGCCAAGTGAAAAACTCAGTAAAATATGTGTTTTTCCTCTGGGTTTTTAATATACAGTTGCATCTAGGAGGAAGAGCAATGGCCAGGATAAAACTGAAATCATTCAAATGAAAGAATCCAATAAATATATTCAGACTGAAAAAAAAAAGCCTTGAGTAGGTCTCTTACTTTCATCCTCTCTGTATCTAACTTCCTCTCTGCCGTCTTTCACTCCCTGGTGATTGTATCTACCTGTGTGTAGTGTGATAGTGTGCCAGCTCCCCCCAGTGGCGCTTAAATAGATTTCAACAACAGGCAGCTGCTATAGGACATTGGCTGGACTCACAGGGTGCACCCAGTCCATACTGTATCAGTATGGAGGAAACAGCAATACAGATGAAAGTCTCTGTGGCAGTCTGTGTAATTTACCTCATCATTTCTCTGCACAGAGAGAACTACTACAACTGGGTCATCCTGACAAATCCTACACAGGAACGAAGTGGCTCTATGGAAATGTTCTCAGTGTGAGTTCTTATTTTCTCCACTGCTTCCCTCCTCAGGGACAGCATGACTGCTTGGCACCAGGCTCAGCCCTGGGTGCGAGTCAACTCTGAGCTCTGAAGACATTTTTCTCAGATGAAGTCAACACACCGATATGGCTCCACTCTGAACCGTGTGCTTTTATGTCCCTTCACATATAAAACAATGAATACGAATATAAATGAAAAGGGATTAATGCTGAAGCGTAGCTGCAATTTCATGGATGATTCCCTGTTAAACCATATAATGGAGAAGGATAGAGAAAAGTAAATACAGCTCAATTCAAAAGGTCATAGCTCCCCTTGACTTCCACTGTAAATGGGAACTTCTTTAACAACCGACCATCCCACATTTATAATTCAGAAAATGATGCCATAAACCTACATTTACATCCTCCCTGCTATGCAGATGAGTTTGGACATTAATAGCGGTGAATTAAGGAGGAGTTTAACAACTATGACCTTGTGGGAAATGTAAAAGCTGCAGCCTGGGAAGCGGCCACAGGGCAGCCAAATTGGATTTAGTTTATAGAGCCAAGCATCCCTCCCTCCAATCTCAAATGTCTCACTGAATGACCAAAATCATATGGGTTATGTGATTATCTGCAGGCTCTCCTGCAGGGACGCGCAGCCAAACCGAGGGTCAGCTCGTCTGTTTGGAAACACTCGGACACGACTGGGTGGAAATAAATCTGCCCATTTTGATGTGCATTTAGGTGTATGTATATTTCTATTTTATGAACTCAGTTGAATGTCAAAGCTATAATTTCAACTATGACATTTCAAGGTTGGCAAAATGTAAAAACTGCACCAGGAAAGAATTAAAATAGATGTGCTGACATCACCTACCACTTTATTTTGTGGTTTAAGTTCATGGCTGTATCGCTATGGTAACAACTAATTATCAGGGTTAGGGCGCCCTGTCTCATAAATGATTATCAGTGACAAACAGTGCTAAAGTGGGCACTGTTTACATGGCAGGAGACAACAGGTCTCACCTAGCAAGATGATGATACATAGAAGGATGGCGATCAGAGCTCCTGTGCTGAGGCCCACAGGGAGAAAGATGGCCTCTGCACTGCAAGTTAAGAGGGATCCATCAGATTCACAGCCACATACACGGATGGTCAGGGTGCCGGTGCTGCTCTTAGGTGGGTAGCCATTATCTTCAATCACCACGGGGAGGAAGTAGATCTCCTGTAAACGGCGTCTAAAGCCACTCCGCTTTGTCACAATCCCAGCTGTGTTATCTAGAAGAAGAGAGACGGAGAATTTTTTTCTTTCTTAGATTAAAAGAATCTTTAAATGTGTGTGAAAAGGCTTACAGTAGTCTAGCAAGTGCTTATTCCTTGATCTGTACAGGTGTTCCGACCAAAGCCACAGAAAATACTCCTCCCAGTACAACCTCACATCAATCAGACAATCCTCCGAGATACGCCCGTAGGTCCAAGAATGAGAAAGATAAACCGTTTCAATGTCTGATAACTCTTCATGTTTGATATGAGATCCTCTGCAAATGTGCCTCTCTGAATGTGATGAAAAACGGCAACATATCAAAGACATGGCTTATCACAGCTCTTGCCATTTTTACACCACTTACTTGAAAAGGCGATGGAGTTTAACCACACCCAGAACATTTACTGCCTGAAACACCGCACCACTGCATTTTTCCCCCCATCTCCCTGCACCGTGAGAGCTATTTGGATCCGTTGTTATTTTTTGTTATCTCTTAGTGCAGGCAGTATCACCCCTGAGAAACAGCAGATTAGCAATGATAGATAATAGATACAAAAAAAAAATAAAAAACAACACACAAAAGGGAACAACTTGGGAAGACAACCGGAGGTGTGAGGATGGCGAGAGGAATAGAGGTCGACAATGTATATGAGAGCGCGGGAACACGTCAGGTTGGACCTGCCTGGTTCTGTCTGCTACAGCTAGACTGTCTGACCCCTGTCAAGCTAGGTTTGTTCTTCTGACGAAGCCTGGCACATTTTCTTGACAGGGGGTCAGGCATTTTAGCACACCTTGCATGTTGTGCACAACAGCAATTCTGTTTGTGCCCTCTCCCTCTCTTGCTGAACCTGTTCATGGCGCCCATGGTGTTTTTATTTCCTGTCCCTGCCTATCAGATCTCACTCTGTATCTGGAGAGTGTGCAAGCAGGGCCCCTGGCAGTCGGGAAACTGCAAGACACTGTGTCCAAAAGGTAAAAACTGGATCAGAGGTTCGGACCGGGGCTTGTCAGGGATGGTGAATGCATTCGTTTTCCCTGGCCTCATCCTGCCATGTCCCACTTTTCATTACCGTCTTACTGGTTGGACTTCAAAGGGCTCGGCCCGCGCACGCTGCAGAGTGTCATATATGCCCTTATCACAAGACAACGTCTGACTGCATGTGCTTGAGTTATTTTTAGGCCTGAAACATGCCACTCTTACAGCTCGGAGCAGAAAACGGTTCACCCAGCTAATAATTAGTCCTGAGCTTGTTGTGGTTTCAGTATTTTTCAAGGATGAAGCTGCATAAAGTGTGCTAAGGTGATATCCCCAGGCTCTACTCAGTCTCACACGCCACTGACTCACCATGGCACCAAACACAGCTGTTATCAGAGCATAAGAGCACTTACTTCCAAAGTCCCGGATTGTGAAATTCTTGTTGGTTTTTACATCTTCTTTTGGTGATTTGAAGGAGAACTGTTGTCCAGACACTGGGAGATCCTGGTCTTTAGCGCTGAAGGTTTGAATCACCTGTTGAAAATAAAGACAAAAGGAAGAGATTCTTAATTCTGTTCATTTTGTACTTACTTTTTATTTTAGTTTGTACTGTAGTTAGATTGTTGCTTTTAAATTGTTGCTGTCCTCTCTTCTAAGTTGTGATTAGCACAGTAGGGAGGTTTTGTTTTTAGTAGTAGTTTCAGTGACAAATTCTGCTCTTATAAAAATAATAGAATAGAATAAAATTCTGGGATTTGTTCTGTCAGAAAATATGAAATTATTCAACTAGTCCCGAACTGACAGCATGTCAGACTTGACGTCAGTGCGGGAACAAACCAGTGAATTTTTCCATGTCTAGTCTTGGAAACAGTCACTGAGCTCTCAATTGATAATTCGTTGAAATTCTAGATCATCAACACAACATCAATCCATCAACACAGAGTGTGATGGATTAAGTTCATTTAAACCTACTGGAGCTTGTTCAAATGTCGTCAACAGTTCTTTTACTCTTTGTACTTATTGTCAGGATTTCTGCTGTAACCACAGAAAATCTCACAATAACAGGAGGAAAAGACACTTTGATCAATCCGGCATCAATCTCAAACAAACTCCACCATTTGTGTGTGAAAACATGCTGCAGCGGAGTTTAGTCAAACAACAGCTCGACAAACAGGCATTAACTTCCACCCTGCTAGACACAGACTGCTGATTCAGCCGCCTCTCTTTCAGACTGCTGACGGCTCTTTACTCTCCTCTACTTCCCAAAAGTCTCTGAGGGTTTTTTTTTTTTTTGTGTAAAACTGGTTGCCCTGCCAGCCCA